>SJYU01008845.1:0-26259 GCA_006410795.1 Tragelaphus strepsiceros | reverse complement strand
GAACCTGGACTGGCAATTTGAGAAACATGTTTTAAAAGTAACCATTATTACTACTGTTCTTGACATTTTTCCTAAGTAAATTCATTCAGTTCCTTCTTTTGTAATCCTGACCAATATTCTGAAAAAGGTAGCTTTCAGCTGCAGTTTGTATATGTGTGTGTGCTTGCATGTGTGTATGTGTTTTCTGTGGACTGGCCTGAATCCTGGTACATTTAACATTGCATATGAATTTTCATCAAATGTGTATGTTCTTTCTTTTCTGTTCTCCAGCTACATTTGGATCTTTTCACTTTATATTTTTGACCAGTTTTTAAAAAACTTTGGTAAATTTCTCTGACAACTTTTACACTCCAATAAGACTCTAAATGACTGCTTCCTTGGAGTCTTTCACATCCCCTTTCCTTTTACCTATATACCATCTTTTGGCATGCCCTACCCATCAATGTCTGTTATTTTCTCTTATTTTGTTTCATAAACATCATCCTTGTTAAGTTCTCTCGATTTCTGTTTTCCTACCCTCTGTCCTCATTCTTTTCCATCCCTCATTTTTTTCAGAACACATGTTCCTTTCCTATAAACACTGTCTTCTTCGATTCTGTAGAGTCTCACCACAGTTTCAATGTGAATTTTGTGAAACGAAAGGGAAGAGACTAATGGGTACATGATTACACTCTGTATATATTTTATGAAAATTGCCCATTGTTAGTGCATGTGCCATATAGTCAAGTTCAAAGGCCATTACTATGCAGTTGCTATCTGCCCAAGCCTTAGGAGGTGAGCTAAGACTCCATTCTTTCCAGAGAAGCTTCTTAGTCTATAGTCTTTATCAGTTCATTTTAGTTCAGTCACTCAGTCATGTCTGACTCTTTGCGATCCCATGGACTGCAGCACACCAGGCCGCCCTGTCCAACTCAAACGCATGTCCATTGAGTCAGTGATGCCATCCAACCATCTCATCCTCTGTTGTCCCCTTCGCTTCCTGCCTTCAATCTTTCCCAACATCAGGGTCTTTCCCAATGAGTCAGTTCTTCACATCAGGTGGCAAAAGGATTGGAGTTTCAGCTTCACACCAGTGCTTCCAATGAATATTCAGGATGGATTTCCTTCAGAATGGACTGGTTGGATCTCCTTGCAGTCCAAGGGACTCTCAAGAGTCTTCTCCAACACCACAGTTCAAAAGCATCAATTCTCCATCGCTCAGCTTTCCTTATAGTCCAACTCTCACATCCATACATGACTACTGGAAAAACCATAGCTTTGACTAGACAGACCTTTGTCAGCAAAGTAATGTCTCTGCTTTTTAATATGCAGAGACATAGCTGTTCTTGAAAGGAGCAAACATCTTTTAATTTGATGACTACAGTCCCCATCTGCAGTGATTTTGAAACCCAAGAAAATAAAGTCTCTCACTGTTTCCATTATTTTCCCATCTATTTGCCATGAAGTGATGGGACCGGATGTCATGATCTTAGTTTTCTGAATGTTGAGTTTTAAGCCAACTTTTTCACTCTCCTCTTTCACTTTCAAGAGGCTCTTTAGTTCTTCTTTGCTTTCTGCCATAAGGATGGTGTCATCTACATATCTGAGGTTATTGATATTTCTCCTGGCAATTTGATTCCAGCTTGTTCTTCATCCAGCCCGGCATTTTGCATGATGTACTCTGCATAGAAGTTAAATAAGCAGGGTGACAATATACAGCCTTGACATATTCCTTTCCTGATTTGGAACCAGTCTGTTGTTCCATGTGCAATTCTAACTGTTGTTTCTTGATCTGCATACAGATTTCTCAGGAGGCAGGTCAGGTGGTCTGATATTGCCATCTCTTGAAGAATTTTCCACAGTTTTTTTGTGATCCACACAGTCAAAGGCTTTGGCATAGTTAATAAAGCAAAAATAGATGTTTTCCTGGAACTCTTGCTTTTTCGATGATGCAACAGATGTTGGCAATTTGATCTCTGTTCCTCTGCCTTTTCTAAATCCAGCTTAAACATCTGGAAGTTCATGGTTTACATACTGTTGAAGCCTGGCTTGGAGAATTTTGAGCATTAAGGACTATGAAAACTCAGATATCCTTCATGGTTTCACTGTAGCATTCAGACTCCCTCTTCCACTGTCGTTGAGCAGATCACCCAAGTGCCCTAAATAATAAACATTTAATGGTATTCCCTCGGTTTATTTTCTTTTTTACTGTAGTAATAGTTTCATTTCTTCTGAATTTTTATTCCGACATAATTATTAATTTAGCAAACTGCCTTTATTTTCAGATTTTGGTAGAAGGACTTTTAAAAGGAAATACACAACAAATTTCTGTGTTGAAATGTTAAATGGATGATGTGAAAAACTATATTCCTATACACTCATAAAAGGTTTCTTCATAATACAATAGTATAAACATTAAAAGTTTAACATCCTTGATTTCCTAATGATGGTTTTCAGTCATATTGTGATTACAATTTAATGAACGTAGAAGCACACCTCTTCTATACACTGAGCAGCCTTCATAAGATTACAGTTACAGATACCATATAGGGCTGATGGGTACTTTTACTGTAGGCTTCTTTGAGTGTGTGTGTGCCAAGTTGCTTCAGTCATGTCCAACTCTTTGCAACCTTAAGGACTGTAGCCTTCCAGGCTCCTCTCTCCTTGGGATTCTCCAGGCAAGAATATTGGAGGGGTTGCCATGCTCTCCTCCAGGGGATCTTGCCGACCCAGGGATCATACCCACATCTCTTATGTCTCATGCATTGGCAGGTTGGTTCTTTCCCACTAGCACCATCTGAGAAGCCTGTAGACTTATTTGTGCTCAGTTGCCGAGTCATTTCCAACTCTTTGCAACCCCACAGACTGTAGCATGCCAGTCTCCACTAACCATGGAGTTTTCTTTATGACTTCCTAAATATGTGTCATTGTTTCCACTCCATCCTGAAAAAGGAGAAAGTTCACTAGAAAATGAAGATTGGTATTGTTTGCCCTAACAGTCCTATTCTACCTCTCTCATTGAGTCATTATCTGTCTTTGCTACATTTGCTGTAGGAGTTGGAGATGAGGTGGTGGGATGTAATACAACAATGCCCTTGACTGCAGGATGTCCTGTGGAGCATCACCTTTCCAATTCCCAAAATAGTGGTTAATTTGACCTATGGAATCAACTATAGAAGGGTTCAAATTTCTGCGCTCTTTTTTTTTGTCATTGGGCCTGCATTTTGACAAAATTTTTTTCCCCCTCTTCTTTTTTCTTCAGAGAAGATGAAACAGGAAAAAGGCAAGTCAAAAAATGTTTTTGCATGTTCTTAATTATTGTTTCATATTTTATTTGCACCTTAAAAAATGTCCTGTCATTTTCTGTAACCTAACTTCCATCTTTTCCCATCTTTTCCTTCTTTTACTTTACCACACACTTACTCTGTAAAGATCAGGTTCTTTTGAATTGCTTTTTTCTTCTTTCCTTCTGCTTGGATAAGACTGCACAGGAAAAAGGCAAGTCAAAATTTATTTGCCTGTTCTTATTTGTTGTTTAATCTGTAAATGCACTTTAAGAAAAAAAAAAGTTGTCATTGTTTTGTTACCTAAATTCCATCTTTTCCTATACTTTCCTTTAATACTTCACACCAATCTTCCCCTAAAACAACTGGCTTCTTTTAATTGCTTTTCTCTTCCTTTTGTTTCTCAGATGAGATTGCACAGGAAAAAAGTAAGTCAGTTTTTTTTCACATATTCTTAGTTGTATCATCTATTCCTTGCATCTTAAAAGAAAGTTCTGTCTTTATGTTACCTAAATCCCATCTTTTGCCACTCTTTCCTTTAATACTCCACATTGTGCTTCTCCTGTAAAAATCCGCTTCTGTTGAATTTATTTTTTCTTCTTTTCTTTTCTCAGATGAGATTGCACAGGAAAAAGGCAAGTCAAAAATTTTTTTTTTGCCTCCTCTTAGCAGGTGTTTCGTCTGTAACTTGCACCTTTGTCTTCAACTATCAGTGATCAGCTTCCTCAACTCCCACATTCGTACTATTACATGATTTAATCTTACTCATTTAGTTTTCCAAGTGATGTCTGCCATCTTCACATGTTGCTCAATTCCCCCCATTCCTACCTCTTTCATTTGTCTCGGCCAAGGAATCAATGTAGATAGTTCCATATTGTCAGATAGACTTTATTATTAATATACCTAAAAAGTTCAGCAGTTTTATAGTTTCTGATGCTAAGGTATTCTTCAAGAAAAACTCCGGTCATTTGATTTAGAACTCTTCCTACTGGCATTGATACCACAGTTCTCGTTCTTTCAAGACAGGGTAGCCAATGCCTTCTAAAGCTAGCAAGTCAAATACTAAAAGTCTCAGTAATGTCAAAAGGAAATAATAACACTTTAAAAGTACAGTCATCATATATGCTATTCCTAAGATATTTCTCAGTCAGTAAATTCTCTTCTTTTATTTCTGTTTGCACTGCTGCAGACTGTTATCTGGATAAGTGTGAGCTCTCAGCCAGTGTCTCTGTGTTTGTGTGTGTATATTTGCAAGCAATGTTTGCATATTTATCTGCATGCTGATTTGTTTCATGTTAAATACAAACTTTTTGAGCACACTGTATTTTCTTCATGTTTCCCTCACAATATATTTACATGGATCCTTCCATTTTCTTTTTCAGAAGTACTACAGTGCAATTTAGGTAAATTTTATGACAACTCCCTCCACCAAAATGCCTTTAAAAAAAACTCCTTTTTGAGTAACTTCAATATTCTCTGTCTTTTTATCTGAATGTCATCTACTCACTCGATCTTCTCCTGGGTGTATGCACATTTCTCTCCAAATGTTGTGCTGGATTTCTCTTCCTTAGGTTCTGTGTCATTTTCTGTTTCCTCCACCCCATTCTTTCTCTTTGTACTCCACACCACTCTCCCCTTAGAAACACTGGCTTCTTTTGTTTCCAGAGATTTCCCATAGTTTCACTAAGAAGTGGTGAGATAAAGGGCATTTGACTAATAGCCACCTGGTTTATACCTTATATGTATTACTAGAGACACCAAATCTTTGGAGCACTGTCAGAAATTTCAAAGATCAGGACCAACATTTATACAACTGATATTTTTTCCCCAAACCTGGAGAGATTACTTGTTTAGCACTTTTCACTATCTTTTGTCCTGTGAAAGATGAGTCAGTTCTGGTGTCCTTCTTTGGTCAAATGTAATCTTGAATCTAAGTCTTCCTCTGATACTGATCATAGTCCCAAGTATTCCTTCCTTGCATGCATGTGTGCTAAGTCTTTTCAGTTGTTTCTGATTCTTTGCAACCCCATGGACTATAGCCTGCCAGCTTGTCTGTCCATGGGATTCTCCAGGCAAGAATACTGGTGTGGGTTGCCATTTCCTTCTCCAGGGGATCTTCCCAAACCAGGGGTGGAACCTGGAACTCCTGCACCACGGGCGGTCTCCTGCAGGGCAGGAGCTACCAGGGAAGCTGAGCTACCAGGGAAGCTTCCAAAGGCTCACCAGTAAACAAACACTTCACGTGATGGTGCCTGTGTGCACTGCACCCTGAAAAAAAGAAGGTCCACTGATCAATGAATGATGGATATTGTTTGCCCTAGCAGTCCTATTCTACCTCCTCTCATTGAGTCATTATCTGTCTTTGCTACATTTGCTCCAGGAGTTGGAGATGGGGGTTGTGGGATGTAAAACAACAATGCCCCTGACTGCAGGATGTCCTGTGGAGCATCACCTTTCCAGTTCTCAAAATGGTTCATTTGACCTATGGAGTCAACTATAGAAGGGTTTCAAATATCTGCCCTCTTTTTTTGACATTGGGCCTACGTTTTGATGAAACATTTTTTTCCCTCTTCTTTTTTCTTCAGATAAGATGAAACAGGAAAAAGGCAAGTCAAACAAATGTTTTTACATGTTTTTAACTATTGTTTCATCTTTTATTTGCACCTTAAAAAAAGTTCTGTCATTTTCTGCAATCTAACTTCCATCTTTTCCCATTCTTTCCTTCTTTTACTTTACCACACACTTCCCCTCTAAGTATCAGCTTCTTTTGAATTGCTTTTTTCTTGTTTTCTTTTGCTTGGATAAGATTGCACATGAAAAACGCAAGTCAAAATTTTTTTGCCTTTTCATATTTGTTGTTTAATCTGTAACTTGCACTTTAAGAAAAAAAAATTGTCATTGTTTTGTTACCTAAATTCCATCTTTTCCTATTTCTTCATTTTGTACTTCATGCCAATCTTCCCCCAAAACAACTGGCTTCTTTTAACTGCTTTTCTGTTCTTTGTGTTTCTCAGATGAGATTGCACAGGAAAAAAGTAAGTCAAATTTCTTTTCACATATTCTTAGTTGTTTCATCAATTCTTCGTTTTGACATTGGGCCTGGATTTTGACAAAATATTTTTTTTCCTCTTATTTTTTCTTCAGATAAGATGAAACAGGAAAAAGGCAAGTGAAAAAAATGTTTTTGAATATTCTTAACTGTTGTTGCATCTTTTATTTGCACCTTAAAAAAAGTTCTGCCATTTTATGTTACCTAAATCCCATCTTTTGCCACTCTTTCTTTTTGTACTCCACACCATGCTTCCCGTGTAAAGATCAGCTTCTTCTGAATTTATTTTTTCTCCTTTTCTTTTTTAGATGAGATTGCACAGGAAAAAGGCAAGTCAAAATTTTTTTTTTTTTGGCCTCTTCTTAGTAGGTGTTTCATCTGTAACTTGCACCTTTGTCTTCAACTATGTGGTCATGTTCCTCAACTCCCACATTCATATTATCACATGATTTCATCTTACTCTCTTAGTTTTCCAAGTAATGTCCACCATCTTCACATTTTGCTCAATTTTCCCCACCTGGTTTATACCCTGTATGTATTTCTGAAGACACCAAATCTTTGGACCTTTGTCACAAATTTCAAATATTAGGACTAACGCGGAAATAAGAGTTTATGCAACTGATAATCCCCCAAACTTTGTTAAATTACTTATTCAGTAAGTTTAGCTGTGTTTTGCCTTGTGAAAGATAAGTCAATTCTGATATCATCCTTTGGTCAAACGCAAGCTTGAATCTAAGTCTTCCACTGCCATTGATCATAGTACAAAGCATTCTCAGGTATATACTTCTCACAAAGATTTCTGGGATCTTTTTCTACCAACTATAATTATTTCTATTTTTGCACTTTGATTTCCATAATAGTAACTCTACAAATGCAATTCTTTGATGTATTTAGAAGCACTTTCTTCAGAAATGTTATCTGATAATACATATCTGTATTCTGAATTTTTCATGTAAACAGGAAGAGAAGGTAATAGCCTATGATGTTTCCAAAATTTTACCATCCTCCACTGTAACAGTCAGAGAAGGCAATGGCAAGCCACTCCAGTATTCTTGCCTGGAAAATCCCATGGATGGAGGAGCCTGGTAGGCTGCAGACAATGGGTTCGCTGAAATTCAGGCACAATTGAGCAACTTCACTTTCACTTTTCATTTTCATGCACTGGAGAAGAAATGAACTCTGGTGTTCTTGCCTGGAGAATCCCAGGGATGGGGGAGCCTGGTTGGCCCCGCTTTATGGGGTCACACAGAGTCAGATATGACTGCAGCAACTTAGCAGCAGCAGCATTATAACAGTATTTCTCAATCACTATTTTCTGTTTTCAGATTGGATGGAATTGGGGGCTATATCTCTTGAATGTGTGCAGCAGGCTTCATATGACTGCTGCTACAGACACAGTTCTGGTCATATGGAGGCTTTGCCTCCATGCATCTTCATCACTTTCTGAGTAGACTCTGTTGAGCCTACAAGGAGTTTGTAGTTTACTCTGAAAAAGGTAGAAGATCCAAGGAAAGAGCAATGATTGTCATTTTTATGCCAGAAGATACATCACTTACTTCCTCTCACAGCGTCATTTCCTATCTTAACTTGCACTAATAATTGAGTGATGTACACATTGCTTCTGACTGGTTTCACGGAGTTCAAAAACTTACAGAACCTTTTAATTCTCAGAAATATTGGTCATTTTGAAACAAACTATGGATGTTTTCAAATTGTTGACCATCTCTATTCCTGATGTTATACTTTCATTCTGGTAAATTGATTTTTTTCTTCCTTTTATTTTCCAAAAAAAGAAAGAACAGGTAAAAGGCAAGTCAATAATATAGCTTATATGTATAGAGAGATACACATATATTTTGTTTCACTGACTATATCCAGGTATTTTGATCATCCCCCAGCAATTACAACCCCCATGGCCAAAGCCCCATGGCCAAGAACATGATCTGTATAAACCATAGCTCAGGAAAAGAACGGAAAATCTCTCAAAAAAACTGTGCCATTTCCAGGTCACATGGGGAACGTCATAATGACTTGGGAACATCTTGTTAAACTAGCAAGTGAGCAAGCTGTAAAAGCCGTCTAAGGTCATTTTAAGAGGATACAGGTTTCCCTTGAATAAAATCTAACTTCATAGTCATGTTAGAGACTGAATATCAAAGGAATTATGACTGTAAAAAATTTAAATACATTAAATGTGTTAAATATGCACATGTTGTTAATAATGCACATTTACATGGCTAAGGTAGAAGACTGTTAGGGAAATAATTCATTATTCCAGAAGCATAAAGAAAAGGTAGCTTTTCAATCAATAACAAAGTGTATTTCATTCTGTTCCTAGTCAATATTTAATCTGCTGCTTAGATCTCTGTATTTATCAATGATCAGCTTCCTCCACCCCAACATCCATTCACTGTTCCATAATTTATTTTCATCGTCATTATCTAACTGAAGTGTGAAATCTTCATTTTCTCTTCAATTTCCCCCATGTCACTCATTTGATTTCTCTTGCCTTTGCAATGCAGGGAGAGATATCCTTTCTGTCTAGTGAATATTATTAACAATGTACTTGTGGAGCTTTGGTATTTTCAACATTTCTGATATGTTCGCTTTCTTTGAGTCAAGCTCAGTTCTGTTGATTTGAATCTCCTTCCCTGCCATGTGGGCTTCCCTGATGGCTCACACTATAAAGAATCTGCCTGTGATGCAGGAGACCTGGGTTAGATCCTTAGGTCAGGAAGATCCCCCAGAGACGAGAACAACAATCCACTCTGGTATTCTTGCCTGGAGAGTCCCATGATAGAGGAGCCTGGTGGGCTACACCTCATGGGGTCACAAAGAGTTGGACACGACTGAGTTACCAACACTTTCACTTCCCCTGCCATGTAATACTTTGCCATCCTTCCTTTCTTGTAACTGAGCTAAGATAGGCTTCATTCTGGCATGTGTTTAATGACAACTGTACATTTCAAATATAATGTGTTTAGTTTTCTTTACATTTATTTTCATGGAATTTATTTTCAATAATATTTACATAGCTCTTTTTATTTTGCAGAAGAATTCCAGAACAAAGCTGGCAATTTCTGATGTTCTTTTATAGCCACAAAACTTTTCAAAATCAACAGTTTTATGGATTAGCCACTTATTGGCTCACAGTTCTTCTGAATGTCTCCCATTCTAACCTGAAGTTTTGCTTGTGACTTTGTTTTATATTTCTTTCTTCACTGTCCTTTCAAAACCTGGTCCAGTGTGGACTTTAGGTTCACGCTTCCAATGCCCTTGACCATTTACTAAAGTCTTCTCTCACTTGTACAGATAATTTACATACCTTTTCCCAGGTTTATTTTCTTTCTTGCCATAGTAATTTTTTAAGTCTTTTCCTTGGATAAGTTTGTCAAAGGTGTCAAAAAGTTTTTAAAAACTTGGTCTAATAGAATCATAAGAAACTGTAAATCAATATTTATTTATCTAACCAAAGTGACAATAAAATATTTTAAGGCAAATCAGATCAGATCAGATCAGTCACTCAGTCGTGTCTGACTCTTTGCAACCACATGAACTGCAGCACGCCAAGCCTCCCTGTCCATCACAAACTCCCGAAGGTCACTCAGACTCATATCCATCGAGTCAGTGATGCCAACCAGCCATCTCATCCTCTGTCGTCCCC
Organism: Tragelaphus strepsiceros; assembly: GCA_006410795.1. Classification (NCBI taxonomy): domain Eukaryota; kingdom Metazoa; phylum Chordata; class Mammalia; order Artiodactyla; family Bovidae; genus Tragelaphus; species Tragelaphus strepsiceros. Next base: position 16,283 of record SJYU01008845.1, on the reverse strand, counting down.
TTCTCCTCCTGCCNCCTCTATTTCTTTGCATTGATCGCTAAAGAAGGCTTTCTTATCTCTTCTTGCTATTCTTTGGAACTCTGCATTCAGATGTTTATATCTTTCCTTTTCTCCTTTGCTTTTCGCTTCTCTTCTTTTCACAGCTATTTGTAAGGCAAATACAGAACATTTAGAAGGCAAAGAAATTCACAATCTGCTATCAAGTGTAGCTCAACATTTCAAAAGTCTTTGTTCTCTTAACAGAAAGAGAAAACTCCTGTCCTGCCCCAGTTCGACCTCAAGAGCATAATTTATTTACCTCATAAATCCAATTCAACTCCAGCCTTAACATGGACAAAATTATTTTTTCAGGAATCATTTTTCACAACTTTCTGTATCTACATTAGTTAACACCCCCCCACCCCCTTTTCNCATTTAGCCTCTTTTCCCTGGTGACTCAGACGGTACAGAATCTGCCTGCAAGGCAGAAGACCTGGGTTCGATCCCTGGATTGGGAAGATCCCCTGAAGAAGGGAATGTCTAACCTCTCCAGTATTCTTTCCTGGAGAATTCCATGGACAGAGGCCTGTGAAACAACCAAAAGACTAACACTCTGACTTCCTCATTTAAGAATAACCAGCTTTAGGACAAAATGATGTTTTTCCCCTTAACAAAATATATCCCCATTTTTCAAACGTTCTTTTCCTGAACCTCCTACTTTCCTTACATAGTGAAATGTTTCACTTGTCATCCCAGTAACTTTAATTACACATATTATAATGTTAACCCTTAAAAACCTTAATTTCTAGTGAAAGTCAACAAAAAGCACGTAATTGTGAACTGTTTATCATACCAGAATTTCTTGACTGGCAAACAAAAATATTCCATATCCTCTAGAAACATACCTCCTCTTCTCACAGCACAATTTCTTTCTTCGGTGTGGTACAAAACACATGTCTAATAAATCCAATCATCATTAGTTTTCGTCTCATAAGAAGACAAAGCAGATAATGTAAAAAGATTTAGTAGTTAGTGTTCCATTATTTTATCTTAAATGAACGATCTAGGTATTCAGTGATTTCCCATTGTTTAACTTATCATAACTAAAATCTTATCTGGCAAAACTATTTTAGACATACCAAAACAATTACTCTTAGATTTCAATGAAAATTCTAATCTCATTTACTTTTATTTTATACTTTATAAAAATATCATCACAACAAGTTATTTTTCTTACTGACAAACTTTGCAATAGAAATAACATGAACTTAATGACTGACAGTAAACCTAGGTCCAAAAGGGTATCATACTCAATATTGATGACTCCAAAACCATGTCCACATCATTAAAAGCCTAAAGTAACTTTAATACCTGATATTAAATTAATAGTGATCACATGAATGTAAAATTATCTGAGCCAGTTTCCTTTATATTTAATTTGTAACCATCTACTTTTAAGTCAATTAAACACAGTTCTTTAATAATTTAATGTTGATAATACTATCTGAGGTAGAGACACAGCATATGTATAATACACACATACATATAAACTGACAGAACTATAGATCTCATAGCTTCACTTTAAAATTTAGTCATAAATCAAATATTAAATATAAATATTGTTGGTTCAGTTCAGTAGCTCAGTCATGTCCGACTGTTTGCAACCCCATGGACTGCAGCACACTAGGCCTCCTTGTCCATCACCAACTCCTGGATTTTACTCAAGGTCATGTCCATTGAGTCAGTGATGCCATTCAACTGTCTCATCCTCTGTTGTCCCCTTCTCCTCCCACTTTCAATCTTTCCCAGCATCAGGGTCTTTTCAAAAGAATCAGTTCTTCTCATAAGATGGCCAAAGTATTGGAGTTTCAGCTTCAGCATCAGTCCTTCCAAGGAATATTCAGGACTGATTTCCTTTAGGATTGACTGGTTGGATCTGCTTGCTCTCTACGGGGCTCTCAAGAGTCTTCAACACCACAGTTCAAAAGCATCAATTCTTTGGCACTCAGCTTTCTTTATAGTCCAACTCTCACATCCATACATGACTACTGGAAAAACCAGAGCATTGACTAGACAGACCTTTGTTGGCAATGTTGTCTCTGCTTTTTATTATGCTGTCTAGTTTGGTCATAGCTTTTCTTCCAAGGAGTCTTTTAATTTCCTGGCTGCAATCACCATCTGCAGTGATTTTGGAGCCCAAGAAAATAAAGTCTGACACTGTTTCGATTGTTTCCCCATCTATTTGCCGTGAAGTGATGGGACCAGATGCCATGATCTTAATTTTCTGAATGTTGAGTTTTAAGCCAACTTTTTCACTCTCCTCTTTCACTTTCATCAAAATGCTCTTTATTTCTTCCCTTTCTACCATAAGGGTGGTGTCATCTGCATATCTGAGGTTATTGATATTTCTCCTGGCAATCTGGATTCCATCTTGTGCTTCATACAGCCCGACATTTCACATGATGCACTCTGCATATAAGTTACATAAGCAGCGTAACAATATATAGCTTTGACATACTCCCTTCCACATTTGGAACCAGTCTGTTGTTCCATGTCCAGTTCTAACTGGTGCTTCCTGGTCTGCATAAAGATTTCTCAGGAGGCAGGTCAGGTGGTCTGGTATTCCCATTTCCTTAAGAATTTTCCACAGTTTATTGTGATCCACACAGTCAAAGGCTTTGGCATAGTCAATAAAGCAGAAATAGATGTTTTTCTGAAACTCTCTTGCTTGTTCAATGATCCAGTGGATGTTGGCAATTTGATCTCTGGTTCCTCTGCCTTTTCTAAATCCAGCTTGAACATCTGAAAGTTCTTGGTTCATGTACTATTGAAGCCTGGCTTGGAGAATTTTGAGCATTACTTTACTAGTGTGTGAGATGAGTGCTATTGCATGGTAGTTTGAGCATTCTTTGGCATGACCCTTCTTAGGGATTAGAATGAAAACTGACCTTTTCCACTCCTGTGGCCACTGCTGAGTTTTGCAAATTTGCTGGCATATTGAGTGTAGAACTTTCACAGCATCATCTTTTAGGATTTGAAATAGCTCAACTTAAATTCCATCACATCCACTAGCTTTGTCTGTAGTATTGCTTCCTAAGGCCCACTTGACTTCACATTCTAGGATGTCTGGCTCCATGAGTGATCACACCATTGTGATTATCTGGGTCATGAAGATCTTTTTTGTACAGTTCTTTTGTATATTCTTGCCACCTCTTCTTAATATCTTCCGCTGAGGAAGGCTTTCTTATCTCTCCTTGCTATTCTTTGGAACTCTGAATTCAAATGGTTATATCTTTCCTTTTCACCTTTGCCTTTTGCTTCTCTTCTTTTCACAGCTACTTGTAAGCTCTCCTCAGACAACCATTTTACCTTTTTGCACTTCTTTTTCTTGGGGAAGGTTTTGATCACTGCCTCCTGTACAATGTCACAAACCTCTGTCCATAGTTCTTCAGGCACTCTGTCCATCAGACCTAATCCCTTGAATCTATTTCTCACTTCAAGTGTATAATCATAAGGGATTTGATTCAGGTCATACCTGAATGGTCTGGTGGTTTTCCCTACTTGCTTTAATTTAAGTCAGAACTTGGCAATAAGGAGTAAACTTTCTAGTTTATAGATAAGAATTGAAGCAAGTTAAATTTATTTTCTCAGGTGATTAAGACTGTACTTCTTGTGGAAAAGACATTTAAGATTTGTATTTGTTCTTGATAAATCCCTGAGGAGGTTGTGAATTAGATTTTTGGGTAAGGAAGCCTTTCCACCTATTTGAATTTAAAAAGACCTCCCCAATCCCCTGCCGCCCAGACCCTTCCTCTAACTTTGGTTTCAGGTTCTAATTTTTTGAGCTAATTAGGTTCAGACTCAGGTCATTGTAGGTTGTATTTATCCTTCTGATTCTTACAGGTTTGCTTTAAATTCCCCAAATAACTGGTCTACCACCTGTTCTTGTTGTTTAGTTGCTAAATCAGTCCAACTGCTTTGTGATCCCATTGACTGTAGCCCACCATGCTCTTCCACCCATGGGACTTTCCAGACAAGAATACTGGAGTTAGTTGGTATCCATTTCCTCCTCCAGGGGATCTTCCCGACCCAGGTATTGAATACCCATCTCCTGCATTGGCAGGCAGGTTCTTTACCACTGAACCATTAGGGAAGCCCAATCTGCCACCTAAATGGTGTTAAAACATTGACTTGTCTCACTATATTTTATTTAACTTGATATTTTATATCACTGATAAGACTTCCATCTAAACTGAAAATCAAGCCTTCTATCTTCTAGAACTGTAGGGTTCAAATGTATCATCCCTTAAAATTTGCACAAGGCATTTAACGAAGATCTTCTTTCTGAGTGCCCAAATCAAACATAAGCAAAAAATCCCTATTACTGTTTTTATTAGCCTTAAATATTAGCTCTCAGTTTTTATTTTACATTATATACATTCAGGTGACCCTATTGATTCATTTTAGTATATGTAATTAATATTGCCTGAGGAACAGATTTATATGCCTTGTCTTATACTACCAGGCTGGGGAAGCACTCCCCAGTGAGGCATAATGTTTATCTCACAATATAATCAGGCAAAAGAGATGTAACATTCTTAAAATACAGAAACTAACTTAAATACAGCTATTTTTATAAACTTTGATCTCAGTTATATCGATTTATATCTTTAACTTTAATTTTCATTCAGATCAGATCAGTCGCTCAGTCGTGTCTGACTCTACAACCCCATGAATCACAGCAGCCAGGCCTCCCACTCCATCACCAACTCCCGCAGTTCACTGAGACTCATGTCCATCGAGTCAGTGATGCCATCCAGCCATCTCATCCTCTGTCGTCCCCTTCTCCTCTTGCCCCCAATCCCTCCCAGCATCAGAGTCTTTTCCAATGAGTCAACTCTTTGCATGAGGTGGCCAAAGTACTGGAGTTTCAGCTTTAACATCATTCCTTCCAAAGAAATCCCAGGGCTGATCTCCTTCAGAATGGACTGGTTGGATCTCCTTGCAGTCCAAGGTACTCTCAAGAGTCTTCTCCAACACCACAGTTCAAAAGCATCGGTTCTTCAGCGCTCAGCTTTCTTCACAGTCCTACTCTCACATCCATACATGACCACAGGAAAAACCATAGCCTTGACTAGGCGAACCTTTGTTGGCAAAGTGATGTCTCTGCTTTTGAATATGCTATCTAGGTTGGTCATAACTTTCCTTCCTACTCCTTACTCCAAGGAGTAAGCATCTTTTAATTTCATGGCTGCAGTCAATCACCACCTGCAGTGATTTTGGAGCCCAGAAAAACAAAGTCTGACACTGTTTCCACTGTTTCCCCATCTGTTTCCCATGAAGTAATGGGACTGGATGCCATGATCTTAGTTTTCTGAATGTTGAGCTTTAAGCCAACTTTTTGACTCTCCACTTTCACTTTTATCAAGAGGCTTTTGAGTTCCTGTTCATTTTCTGCCATAAGGGTGGTGTCATCTGCATATCTGAGGTTATTGATATTTTTCCTGGCAATCTTGATTCCAACTAATTTTCATTAAGACCCCATTAACAAGCCTTGGTCTTCCAAGAGTACCAGAAGCATTTCTTTGTATCCACTGACTATATTATCAATTTTTGTATAAATTCTTCAGCATCCTCAGTGAGAGATTGAACCAAGGGATGAAGGCTCTTTTGTCAATCTTTTAACTTGATTAATTGGCCTAATTTTTGCCTCAAGTAACCAACTGCTTATCAGATAGCTCTGTAATTATTCTTCCATGTTAAATAAAGTAAACTTATTTGGGGCCCTTTAATGCTGAGAAGGCTTCTGTGGTGGCTTAGCAATAAAGAATCTGCCTGCAATGCAGGAGCTGAAGGAGATGCCATTTCAATCCCAGGGTTGGGAAGATGCCCTGGAAGAAAGCATGGCCACCCACTCAAGTATTCTTGCCTGGAGAATCCCCTGGGCAGAGGAGCCTGGCAGGCTACAGTTCATAGCGTAACAAAGAAACTGACAGGACTAAAGGGACTTAGCATGCATGCACACCATGTTGAGGATCAATAAGGGATTCCTTTGGCCTATCAAACCTTAAGTAGTGTTGCAAAAGATTTTTGCTTTAATCACATTAATGTTCATTTTTAAATATTCTGTTTCTTAATAAACATGGAAAGATTTCTGTTTTGGGGATGAGGTCCTTTAAAATTTGTACTTATTAGAGAAGAAATTTTTAGATTTTCCTTCAGCTTCTTATTCCTCTATTAATCAACTTAATTAAGAGTTGATCTAATGTTTTATTAGCATTTGTAAGACTGATTGATGGACAGCTGAGACCAAATATAAGGCTTCTCAAAATTTTTTGTGTTAACCTAAAGGAGTTTTTAGATTACCCATTTCATATATATTTTTTTATCCACTTTCTAATTTGTTTTTTTTTTTCCCCATCAATGCCAATAAAATAGCTGTTCATAGTGAGAACTTTCTAAAAATTCACCAGTTTAAAAGTTTCTTCAATTTAAAGACTCCATTGTCTGGCCATTGATGAGTAGAATTTTAATAGCAACTCAAACCAATAAGACACAAAAGTTGTCTCCACAAGAGATCAAAAAGGATGCAATCTTCACAAGATCTTAAATGTTTACTCGCAAAACTTGTCTAAGCCAAGGGCTATCATTGTACAGGCAGATGCACTGAAAGTTATGATGACAAAGGCCTTATGTGTTGGGGCCCTTTATGACAAATTTTTTGACAGTTGTCATGTAGTTCGTTGCTCATTCGTGTCCAACTCTTTGCAACCCCATGGACTGTAGCCCACCAGGCTCCTCTGTCCATAGACTATCAGGAAAAAATAATGGAGTGGGTAGCCATTCCCTTCTTCAGGGGATGTTCCTGACTCAGGGATCGAACTTGGGTCTCCTGCATTGCAGGCAGATTCCTTACCAAGAGTTGGCATAGCCAGACAAAAAGATTGCTCAGAATCCTAGTCTATCTGACTGCCTGCCAAATTCTTGCCATATGTTTACCTTCTGGAAGGCAGAGACCAAGCTCTCAAAACACAGAAAAAATATCTGAGAAGAGGAGGTAGAACATTTACATTTTAAAGACACAGGGAGAAAAATGCAAGTTCCTCCATAGCAGATTTTTTTTTTCCCCCTTTAAAGTCAGAATTCTGAAAAAATGTTCCATCAAGCCAGCATTTTTTAGCTGTGCATGCAAAAACATAATTTGGTTATGTTAAAAGAGCTTCAATTTGGCCATTTTTATAGTGAGATGTCCTTTAATTTGCAACAAAGAAGTACTTGTAGGTACAAATTCTATACTCACATGATAAAATCTTCCCAGTGTATCTCAACTGAGGATAACTCTCAGTGTCTTTCAATTGAGCAAAAGTTTCTCAGTGTTTTTCAGGCGTGTCTTCTTGAAACTAAATTTCAAGGAAAAACTACTACTCCAGCCAGAGATTTAATACCATCAATTAAAACTCAGGCTCATCAGTTAATAACAGGATCTCCAAGATCCACCCAGAATTGTCTGGAACTCTAAGGAGGTAGATGGGCACAAGGGAACTTCATCTGGTCCCAAAGCTAGAGATCCTCGTGGAGTTTAGGTAAAGGAGAGTCTGTTTTTGGTCCCTTTGTTGGTCACCAAACCAAAATTGTTGACTGAAAAACAAATGCACAAGCTAAAAGTTTCAAGTTATATTTTATTGGGGACCTTACTTGGGACTAAAACCTGGGATACAGCCTGTCAGAGAGTTCTGTAGAACTCTTACAGATAGATAAGGAAGGATTCAAAATATATAGGAATTTTAACTGGGTGGGGAACTGTAGTGGAACACATCAAGATTACTTCTAACAATAATTAAAACAAACAAACAAACAAACAAAAAAACAGGCATCTCAAGTAAATGATGTTAACGCCTTTCTACATATGGCAAGATAAAAGAGTCTCATCTCACTGAAATTATTCCTTTTATATGCATCATTGATACTGGAGCCATGNATTGATACTGGGCCATGTATCTTGTTTTCTCCATCATGAATCCCCTCAGGGTACACCATCAGGTTCTGATGGCTTCATGGTTGGCAACATTCATTGTTTACCAAAGTGTCAGGCAACATTTTTCATCTGCAAGAACAAATTTTCACCATTTTTCCAATATAAAAATACTTGCTTCCTTGGTATTTTTCAGGACTTTTGTTTCTTTTTTTTAAAATTATATTCATCTTTTCTATCTACTGTACAATGGAAATTTTATTTTCACTTTCATTTTCTGTATTGGTTTTCCTTGAAATTTATATGAGTTTTTCCATTATATTTTTCAGAACAACTCAAGAAAGAAATTGGTAAGTTTTATGACTTTTTAAAAAAGTTGTATTTCCAGATAAATTTTTTCCTTATTTCTTGACATTCACCTCTTACGTACTGCTGTCTTTCCTTTGCATTCTTGGGAATTTCAAATTATCTTTTCCATCTTCTTTGACTTTCTGAACTCCTCCCATGTTAAGTCTCTTAATTCTCTCCTCTACTTTTTATTCTTTCTCTTTTATCTTCCTGGTGACTATCATAGCTTCATTATAAAGTTGGTGAAAAATATTGGTGAGATGAAAGGGATTAGGCTAAGAAGAATGTGATTATGTCCATTCAATAGAAAGTTTCCTTTAACTTTGATTTTTCCTCATGTGCTCTGAGATGGAGTCTCCCATATATATATATAATCTTCTTTCAATATAAGAATAGTATTCAGACTCCAAAGCAGCTGAATAAGTTCCTCTTTTGTTGACCTTCTAGACACTTTGCATATACTAATGTCAAATGTAATCTTGATACATTTTGCTTGACCATAATCTCCAGTGATCTAAAATATTTTCTAATATATAAATATTAGATCTAATATAAAAATATTTTCACATGAGTTTGCATCATCTTTTCTTTCCAACCAAAATTATTAGTGTACATTCATCTTTATTTTAACCATTTAATAGTTAATTCAACAAATGTCTCTTCCTTCAGGGTCTTGAACATATATTTTTCAGTCAGTCAAATAAACTTCACTGATATTATATCTCTAAATTCTATGACTATTTTCTAAACTAATTCTATGTTATTTTTAGTATCCAACTATAACAATTATTATTTTCTGTGCCTCCAAAAGGACAGTGACTGTAGCCATGAAATTAAAAGATGCTTGCTCCTTAGAAGAAAAGCTATGACAAACTTAAACAGCATATTTTAATGTGCTGTTTAGAGACATTACTTTGCCTACAAAGGTCTGTAAAGTCAAAGCTATGGTTTTCCCAGTAATCATGTATGGATGTGACAACTGGACAATAAAAAAAAGCTGAGCACCTAAGAATTGAGGCCTTGGAACTATGTTGCTGGCAAAGACTCTTGAGAGTACCCTGGACAGCAAGAAGATCAAACCAGTCCATCCTGAAGGAAATCAGTCCTGAATATACATTGGAAGAACTGATGCTGAAGTTGAAGCTCCAATACTTTGGCCACCTGACATGAAGACCCAATTCATGGGAAAAGACCCCGATGCTGAGAAAGATTGAAGACAGGACAAGAAGGGAATGAAAGAACATGAGATGATTGGATGGCATCACTGACTCAATGGACGTGAGTTTAAGCAAACTCTGGGAGATGGTGAAGGACAGGGACGCACCTGTCCATGGGGTCTCAAAGAGTCAGACACGACTAAGTGACTGAACAGCAACAAGGTGTCTTTTCATATCAGATTATATTCTTCAAATTCTAGTAATGTTTCCAGATGGATGAACTTCAGACACTTCTTTCATTGCTTTTGAAATGTACATTACTTAGCAAATTTCAGACACAAATATTGACAGATGCATAGCATTACTCACATCTTCTTTATGATGTTAACAAAATCTGTTTATATATACATACATGATTGTGTATTTTCTTCCAGAGAGGAAAAAGGATCAATACAAGTCCGGTGAGTAATGATTATCTCTCAGAAACCTTCACTGTACTACTTTTCTTAGAGTCTGCCCCTATGCCAGTGGGATAGAATGCAGAAATACAACACAAATATTTAGTGTAAGCAAAGTGGCATTGGAAGCATTATCTTTATAAATATCGATGCTTTCGATAAATTCTGTCTGAAGTGCAAGCCATGAATGACTCAGCCTGTATTTCTTCCTCTCCCCTTTCATTCATTTGTTCCTTCCTTCCTGCTATGCCCCTTCCTTCATGCTCCTATCCCTGCCACCTTTGTTTTTTCTATATTTCTATCTAACCTCTACCTGATCATTTTTACCACCATATTTGAAAATTGGAATATGAGGATATAAGGATAGAAAGAGGAAGTTCAAAGGATTCAGTAGAAGAAATAGAACATAGACAAATATTTCTTATATTTGTTTGTAATAAAATAAGACAATAAAAGAGAAATGCAAGAATAAAAGTAAAGTTTTTTCTATTTTGTTCTTTTGCAGCATGGAGGGATATACCATTATATGCTGGTGAGCAACACGGGTTCTGATGAAGAAAATCCTATTGTTAAAAGATATTTTAAATAAACATCTACTGTATGCAAAATGATTTGCTGAAAATCAAGGAAACTTCAGGGATTTATTTCATGAATCCAGTAGATTACTCATTATTCTAACAGATAATAATATGTTTGGAACATTGCATTTTAGTAGTTTTATTATTTTCAATTGCATAAAACATGTTTTGAGTGTAGGTAGAATGGTTATCATCTGCTAAAATCTGAGGAATCAAGAGTGAATAATATATTATTTGATCAGACCCATCATACCCTATATTTCCTTTCAAACATCCTAAATAAATTACAAACATTTATCCTATATGAATTTTGGATGAGGAGAGCATAGGGTTGGCACAGATCTTTAAGTCATACATAATTTATCATCTTGCAAAAAGAGGTTCAAATATATAAAAAGAGGTGTTTTTTTAAATTTTTTTTGGTTGTCATTATTCTTGAATTGAGTTTATTACCATAGTATTCTGGACAGACAGGCAGCTCTATCTGTCAGATGGTGGATTCTATGTTCATTTGTTCCTTGCAGATTGGAGAAAAGAAGAGTTCCAGACTGGTGAGTCTATCATGGTCCAAGACAGACCCTGTTCCTTGTGGGTAGTCCCAAGGAAGATTCAGGGAGGTGAACTGGATCTCCCCAGAGCCAGAGGAGCTCTCACAGAACTCTGGCCCAAGCCTATTCAGACTCTTCCCAGAAACCTGATGATCTCTTGTCTTTGCAGTAAACTTGACTCTGGATGCAGCCACTGCCCATCCTGCTCTCTTCCTGTCTGAAGAGGGGAGAAGAGTAACCTGGCAAGAATCATGGCAACATCTTCCCAGCTGCCCAGAGAGATTTGTCTCCCTTCCCTGTGTGCTTGGTCAGCTGCATGTCAGCTCAGGGAGATACTTCTGGGAGGTGGAGGTTCAGAATGCACATTCCTGGGACCTGGGAGTTTGTAGGAATAATGTAGCAAGGAATGGGAGGGTCACAATGTCACCACAGAATGGTTTCTGGGCCATTAGGCTCTATGATGGGGAGTACTGGGGCCTCACATCCCCAGAAACTTTTCTTACTCTAAAAGAAAAACCCCTTCGTGTAGGGGTATTCCTGGATTATGAGGCAAGAGAGATATCTTTCTATAACATGACAGATGGATCCCACATCTACACATTTTCCAAACAAACATTTTATGGTGTCCTAAGACCACTTTTCATACTTTGGTCCTCTGACTCAGGCCCTCTGACCATTGTCCAGGTGGAGTAGAACACAATAATGCTTTAATTCATATGCCTAACCTTCCATGATGATTACAGTTCTCCCCACTAGACACAAATTTAATTTTTTTCCCTTCCTCCTTTACTGGTTTATTCTAAGATGAAGCTCTGATACACACACTGATGGTTGCCTCTCATATTAATTTTCCCTTCTTCCTAAGTTATAGGTCCCTCAATTATTACTATGCTTATGACAGTCTAGTAGAAAGACGAGATTTCCTAGCATCCCCTGCTGAATGTGACTAAATTATGACCAGTGCATTTTAAGATGAATTATTCTGTGTGACTCTTTGGAAAAGACCCTGATCCTGGGAAAGACTGAGGGAAGAAGGAGAAGAGGATGACAGAAGTTGGATGGCATCACGGAGTCAATGGACATGAACTTGGGCAAACTCTGGGAGAAGGGGAGGGACAAGGAAGCCTGGAGTGCTGCAGTCTGTGGCGTTGCAAGAAGTTGGACATGACTTGTCAACTAAATAACTACATTCAGTATCATCTCTGGAATGTGTTCTTAAAGGAAAATTATGTGATTTTCTTCTCTTCTCTAACTATTTGGATGGCTGGAATGTGGCATGATGGGTGGATCTCTAAGAATATCTCTGATCATGTAATATGATATGGACAGAAAAGAAGATATTAATAGAATGATTCTGGAGTTTTGACAACTTTATGAAACTACTATATGCTCACTTTCTGAATTACTTCCAGTAAGAAACAAATTTTGTATCTTTAAACCATTTGTATGTTTTATTTTTGCCTGTTGCGACTGAATCAAATACTAATTCAGCACCCTCCCTTTAAGGATGGTAGCAGATGACATCCACAGTTGAGTATTCAGATGAAACTGGAAATGTAAAGTCTTGTATTTGCTTGCTCACCTACTCCAGTGTGTCAGACACATTAGGGTCTTCCAATTTCTCCTGAATCTTCAGTCCCTCTTGACTTTACTTCCTACCCTCTCCTTTGTGGTTACCATGGTTAATAATGTTAAGTATTATCTTACTAGAGAGTAAAAATCTCTGGCCTTATTGCCCTTATATGACATGTACTTGAAAAAAAAAGTCCAAATATGGATAAATCTAAATACCTATCTCTCATACTGGCAGTTAAACATGCTATAGAAATCCACACATGTGAGCAGATGGTTCCTCTTTATGTGTGTGACTACCTATCACAACTTGGACACCAGCACTATCAAGTAATCCTCTCACTCATTAAAAAATCTACCTTCATTCAACTTCCAAATATACTCCCACCTTATACTCAATATATAACCGTGTTCCCACTTTGAAAAATCATACTACTAATAATAACAATAATCTATTAGAAGATAATTATCTCATCTTTGTAATAATAAATATAACAAATCTAAATCTCCGCCTCTCCATTACTCCTCTCTCACTGTATTAACAGAAGTATTTCCCTTTCTTCACAGGGAACACCAACCCATCTTTATCTCCATTCATTCTGTACTGTGCTCTTGGACTTAGACCCTTCAGTTGTTCCTCTCAGACTTTTCACGAGCTTTTTCCCAAGAACCTTATGTTTTTTTAAAATCTTGTCCTCCTTAAAAATCAAAACAATACAATTTTCTACCAACTCTAGATCCTCCTTTATACTCTGCTTTCATAAATTTCTCAAAATAATTTTATAAAAACTGTGTTTGTATTTCTCTGATTCCCATTTCCTTCAGAATATACTCTAGGTTATGAGTTAAACTGTATTTCCCTCACCATCTCTCCTAAATTCACATATTGAAATCCTTTACCTCAAGTACCTCTGAATGTGACTTTGTTTGGAAATGGGGTCATTGCAGGTGTCATTAAAGATGGAGTAGAGTGCATCCCTGATACAATAAGACTGTTGACCTTAAAAAGGGGGGAAATTTAGACATCCACATAGGCACAAGGAGAATGCCATGTGAAGTCTGAAGTCTGCTTCCACAGCCAAGGAATGCCCCAGATTGCTAACAAAATACCAGCTGCTATGAGAGAAACTTGGAACAGATTCCTCCCCAGCACCTTCAGAAAGAGCATTGCCTTGCCACACCTTAGTATCACAATTCTTGCCCCCAGAGCTGTGATATAATAAACTTCAGTCGTTTAAGGTTAATTAATGTGTGATACTTTATTATAGTCTATTAATAGTCATAGCAAGCCAATGTACTCTTTTTTATTTTGTTTTGTTAAGCACAATCTGGTCATTTATTCTTTAAAAAAAATAACCCAAAACCTGTTACAGAAACTCCAGAGAATTTCTGCATTTATATAAATTTCATGAAACAGTTGAAAACCAACATAGAAAAAAAGTTTTAAATTCTAAGATTGTAATGAATTTATATAAAGTACTTAATTCTATGATAATTATGTCTGTATTTCAGTGTTCATAATTCCACATGCCTTAATACCCATTATTTCATGTTATCAATATCCTTAATTCCTATTTTATAGATGAGTAAAGTAAGACTTTGATTATTTATATTGTTATAAGGCTTTTGATGTTTTCCAAAATCACGCATTTACTAGATGCCAGAACTGGAACTAGAATCCTAGTCTTTTAACTCCACAAATCCAAGGCAACTGTTGCTAAACAAACTCACTCTTTTCTTATTTATATAGACCAAAGCATCACAATAGATATATTTCATGCTGAAGACCAGTTACAGGTTTCTGATTAAAGAAGTAAAATCAACAGCAGTGTGACCAAAGAGAGTTATAGTAAATGTATGCTAAGTTGCTTCAGTTGTGGCCAACTCTTTGTGCCCCCAGGGACTGAAGCCTACCAGGCTCCTCTGTTCATGGAATTCTCCAGGCAGTAACACTGAAGTGGATCACCATGCCCTCCCCCAGGGGATCTCCCCAACCCAAGCATCAAACCCATGTCTCTTACATCTGCTGCATTGGCAAGTGGGTTCTTTACCACTAGCACCACCTGACAAGCTCACTTTATAGTTAAACGGTGGGTGTTAAAGCTCTTAGTTTAAATGACCACAAGCTATTAATTCTCAAAGTATGGTTCCAAGGAACCATAATCCAAAGGAACATTACTCCAAAGTAATGTTCCAAGGAACATTAGTTCTGTGATAGTCTCGTGATTAAATAAAGTGCTCAGATCTTTTCTAATGTAAAAATTATAAAATGCTATAGGTTGCTGTATTTTCTAGAAAGTGCTATTCTAAATTATTTCAACCCTAAAAGCGAAGCAGTCAAAGGAAATAGAATCTGCCAGCTTGCCCTGCCCTATGGATTTTAGATTTGATAGTCCTCACAATAATTAAATTAACTCCCTTACACCCTCATAATAAGTAAACCATGGAAGCCAACTCTGACTCCATGATGGAACTGTTTCTTTGACTTGCTTTCATTGTTTTTGTTATTATAATCATACAGAATGATTTGCCTCAGAGAATCCTGCCCCTCTCTCTGCCTGACTGTTAAACTAAAGTGCCTTTGTTCAGAACCCTGTCTACCTGTGGATGGCAGGAAGGAAGAAAATAACACATCCCCTGCCTGAGGCTTGCCAAAGGGGGCCAAATATAGGGGATGAATGTAGTGACCCAAGGATGAAAAAACAGATAAAACCAAAAGGGTTTTGGAATGCAAGAATGGAAAAATCAGACCCTTACCTCCCGCATATCTTAACTATTAGTGGATTTCAGGTCTTCCAAAGCAGTATAACTTGTCTCTCCTCTGACCCCACAAAGGGAGAAGGTATTTGCCTTACTCTTCCCCCACACAGTATATGTGCCTCATTCAATCAGAAAATGACCCACAAGACACCTATTCCGCTCCTTGTACCCTGGGTATAAAAGTGGACTAAAGACACCTGTTCAATGTCAGTTCTCCCTTGAGCTGTCCAGTTGTTCTAACAGCATCTCTCACTCTAATAAACTTTATTCTCCCCTAATTCTGCCTCATGTCTGGAAATTCTTTTCCAAACCGCACTTGGACCATGACATTTTTGGTGGCCCATATGGGGACTTGAGGTCTCTTCCCTACCTCCACACTTCTCCTTTCTCATGGGGACCCTCTGCGAACAGGCAAGTGCTGTAGAAACAACTGAGGAACTCTGCCCAGGGTTACCCTCTGGTATATTCCAAAGGCCCCACTGCTCACTGCACTCCAGTAGCTGCCGCCCGAATAGGTGAGGGTCTCTTCTTTAGACTCCTTTCTAACTGAGGACTAGTCCAACCAATATAATGTGGGCATGGGTCAGGCACTTAAAAGCCATGGCACCTGCCACATACAGACTCCCATGTGAGGATAAGGGAGACATGGAACGAATCAGACCACAAGGGCAACCATCCCCAGCAAGAAAACGTCCATGTACTGTGTCAGGCATAGTGGCTGAAGCAAAACAGAGACCATTGTCCCCTTGCCACCACCTCCCCAATAGGATTGTAAGGCAGATTCCTCAGGCTTCTTCCCTGTCAATTTCACTTCTCCCCCTTTCGGTCTGGATTGATTTACAGGAGCCTATGTTTTGCCTCTAGGTCAGTGATCACATCATCATGATTATCTGGGTCTTGAAGCTCTTTTT
>SJYU01008836.1:0-18282 GCA_006410795.1 Tragelaphus strepsiceros | reverse complement strand
CAGGAGGAGAAGGGGACGACAGAGGATGAGATGGCTGGATGGCACCACTGACTCGGTGGACATGAGTCCGAGTGACCTCCGGGAGTTGGTGATGGACAGGGAGGCCTGGTGTGCTGGGATTCATGGGGTCGCAAAGAGTTGGACATGACTGAGCGACTGAACTGAACTGAAGAATTGTGGTCAGTCAGCTTATAAGTTGTAGGATGAGTTCCTTCTTGGAAGTCTCCATAGAAGGAGATTGAAATAAGCCTCAGAAAGGCAGTTCTGGGCATCTTCTGTGGTTAAGATAAAGTATTTGAATCCTACATAATTGGTTTATTTTCCCAGAAGATTATCTGCTGAATGGCTATAGACTTCTATTGGGCTCTGCTATTAGTTTATCAGGTTTGATCAGAAATAGACATGGAGGGGACATAGTCTATGCTCGGGCTGGATTCTGATTACATGTGGAAGAAGAGTAGGTCACAGAAAGGAACTGAGGCTGAAGTGTCTGCGGTGAGTACTGGGTTTCACCTGTGACAGGGCACCTGGAGAGTGTGAGGTCCTGTGGAACACCTGGAAGGAGAGCTTTGAAGGAAAAGGTCAACACCTCTATTTGATCTGTACTGGCTTTTTACTCAATGCCCTGATTTTTGGCTCTTTCTGGATCTTTGTCTCCTATCACTATCTCTTGCTCCTTGGTATCGGAGGGGACAGGCAGGTGAGAGAAAGCACAGGAAAAAGGGGAATGAGCATGTGCAGATAAGGCTGACCTCTGGGAAAATTTCCTGTGACCAACTAATGTGTAGATAACTCAGGTTGTGCACACAATGGTGAGGGCAACAACCGAAGTGGATTCCCAGACATTCCCATTATCAGCTCCCTGAAACATTTGGAATTACTGCCAGTGGTTATCAATTGATACGTGCCATGAACATTGCCATTGTTCATCAGTTCAGTTGCTCAGTCGTGTCCCACTCTTTGCGACCCCATGAATCGCAGCACACCAGGCCTCACTGTCCATCACCAACTCTCGGTGTTCACCCAAACTCATGTCCATCGAGTCGGTGATGCCATCCAGCCATCTCACCCTCTGTCATCCCCTTCTCTTCCTGCCTCCAATGCCTCCCAGCATCAGAATCTTTTCCAACGAGTCAACTCTTCGTGTGAGGTGCCCAAAGTATTGGAGTTTCAGCCTCAACATCAGTCCTTCCAATGAACACCCAGGACTGGTCTCCTTTAGAATGGACTGGTTGGATCTCCTTGCAGACCAAGGGACTCTCAAGAGTCTTCTCCAACACCACAGTTCAAAAGCATCAATTCTTCAGCACTCAGCTTTTTCACAGTCCAACTCTCACATCCATACATACCACTGGAAAAACCATAGCCTTGACTAGACGGACCTTTGTTGGCAAAGTAATATCTCTGCTTTTTAATATGCTATCTAGGTTGGTCACTGGAGAAGGAAATGGCAACCTGCTCCAGTATTCTTGCCTGGAGAATCCCAGGGACAAAGGAGGCCTAGTGGGCTGCTGTCTGTGGGGTGTATAGAGTCGGACATGACTGAAGCGACTTACCAGCAGCAGGTTGGTCATAGACTGAATAAATAATGCTATTTACTGGTGTTATGTTTCAAATATAATAGAATATAAATTTACTTTTAAATGCTAGTAAGTTTACATGAACTATTACTTTTTTATTCTTCATTTGTTCCCCAGTTTACCATAGTAAAATAATAGTACCATTATGTGGACATCTGGAAAACAAAAAAATTTTTTTCTTCAAATTTTATAAAACATCAATTCAGTTCCTCAGTTGTGTCTGACTCTTTGTGACCCCATGGACTGTAGCATGCCAGGCCTCCCTGTCCATCACCAACTCCCAGAGTTTACTCAAACTCATGTCCGTTGAGTTGGTGATGCCATCCATCCAACCATCTCATCCTCTGTCATCCCCTTGTCCTCCTGCTTCAATCTTTCCCAGCATCAATGTCTTTTCAAATGAGTCAGCTCTTCACATCAGGTGGCCAAAATATTGGAGTTTCAACTTCAACATCAGCCCTTCCAATAAACATTCAGGACTGATTTCCTTTAGGATTGACTGGTTGGATCTCCTTGTGGGCCAAGGGATTCTCAAGAGTCTTCTCCAACACTACAGTTCAAAAGCATCAATTCTTCAGTGCTCAGCTTTCTCTAGAGTCCAACTCTCACATCCATACATGACTACATGACTATTCCAAAGCTTTTGACTGTGTGGATCACAAGAAACTGTGGAAATTTCTGAAAGAGATGGGAATACCAGACCACCTGATCTGCCTCTTGAGAAACTTGTATGAAGGTCAGGAAACAACAGTTAGAACTGGACATCAAACAACAAACTGGTTCCAAATAGGAAAAGGAGTATGTCAAGGCTGTATATTGTCACCATGCTTATTTAACTTGTATGCAGAGTACATCATGAGAAACGCTGGGCTGGAAGAAGCACAAGCTGGAATCAAGACTGCCGGGAGAAATATCAATAACCTCAGATATGCAGATGACACCACCCTTATGGCAGAAAGTGAAGAAGAACTAAAGAGCCTCTTGATGAAAGTGAAAGAGGAGAGTGAAAAAGATGGCTTAATGGTCAATATTCAGAAAACAAAGATCATGGCATCCAGTCCCATCACTTCATGGGAAATAGATGGTGAAACAGTGGAAACAGTGACAGACTTTATTTTGGGGGGGCTCCAAAATCACTGCAGATGGTGACTGCAGCCACGAGTAGACAAATTCTGACACCTTCAAAGGACCAGGTGTTTTATTGGATAAACAGAGCCATAACTTTCCCCAATACAGTAGATATTCTGTCCACACAATATCAGCTTGTCATTGGAGATGTTGGGGGAGTGTGTAATTTCCTCAGTTCTGTCTTGCCACAGCAAAGATTTGAAATGATGGACCAGTGTTACAGTTTGGTTACAGGTCAGAGTTGTATTTGGCAAGCAAAGGTTAGTACACCCTCGAGGCATGAGGCCTGGTAACCCCAAAGGTGGGGCCTCAATCCGTCTTGGCTTCCTTCTTTTGTTCATTTGTCTCCTCCCCGCTGAGCCTGCCCTATGCAAATTGGGCTAGCCAAGAAGGGGGTGTGTTTGTTTCAGCCGAAGTTCTCACTCAGGTCTGCGGGTTTTCTTTTGTTCTGTTTTCCTGGGCTTCCCCTTTCTTTGTCTTTTAGGTACCGCCATTTTGGACTCCTTTTTCCTATTCTAACTACCTAACATTCCCCCTTTAAGAGATGGGAGGCCTAGTTCTTTGGGAGTAGGGTCGTTGAAGTCTCTCTGGCTACTTCCTGCTGAGCTGGGGTGGTGAGGGGCATTAGGCCTCCCCCTCTTGCTAGTCTCAAGCCTCAGAGTCCTTATAGTGGTGTCCATCTAGGGTGAGTGATATTTCCTGTGGTCGGGTGTGGTTTTATATATCCTTGTTGAACTGGCACTGCATGTTGTAGCTTGTTGACCTAGGAAGAGACAAAACGGGTTAGACAATTGATAATACATGGAGCAATCATAAGCAGCGTCAATATGGTGATAACAGGGATTAGTAGGGGCATTAGCCAACTACAATGGAGAAGGCAATGGCCCCACTCCAGTACTCTTGCCTGGAAAATCCCATGGATGGAGGAGCCTGGTAGGCTGTAGTCCATGGGGTCGCTAGGAGTCAGACATGACTGAGCAACTTCACTTTCACTTTTCACTTTCATGCATTTGAGAAGGAAATGGCAACCCACTCCAGTGTTCTTGCCTGGAGAATCCCAGGGATAGGGGAGCCTGGTGGGCTGCTGTCCATGGGGTCGCAGAGAGTCGGACACGACTGAAGCCACTTAGCAGCAGTAGCCAACTCCAAATTTCCCTTTGCCAGGAGAAGGATCCCCCGAAGAGATATTATAGCCACCCAGAGAACTCTCCAGCTCGTTCTTTGAGATCCTATAGGATCTGAATTGGAGAAGGCAATGGCACCCCACTCCAGTACTCTTGCTTGGAAAATCCCACGGACAGAGGAGCCTGGTAGGCTGCAGTCCATGGGGTCGCTAGGAGTCGGACATGACTGAGCAACTTCACTTTCACTTTTCACTTTCATGCATTGGAGAAGGAANTCACTTTCATGCATTGGAGAAGGAAATGGCAACCCACTCCAGTGTTCTTGCCTGGAGAATCCCAGGGACGGGGGAGCCTGGTGGGCTGCCGTCTGTGGGGTCACACAGAGTCGGAGACGACTGAAGTGACTTAGCATAGCATAGCATAGCATAGGATCTGAATATTTTTCTTTTTCCTATTCTACATACCTAACAGATGTGTTTTGTTCTTTCATTAAAATGTGCATTTGAGAGTTCACCTATTAACTTTCAAATTCAGTGGTTTGTCATTTATAATTAAAATATAAACAAAATTTTTCTCTTTATAAAAAAAGCATAGACTGAAAAGGGGGAAATTCTTCACTATTCTGCCACTCAGGATATTTACTATTAATCTCTGGGTGTGTATCCTTCTATAACTTTTAAAATATCCGTGCTTATATGTATTATTTTTTAAAAGAGATTTTTTTCCAGGTCTTTTTTTCTTTGATTTACCAATTTAGGATTAACGTCTTTCTATGAGAAGACATCTTGTTAAAATTTGGAATTTCCTATTAATTCATTTGCAAAAGAATCTGTGATTGAGATAAATCCAAGTTTCTAGAGAGCAGAAAGAAATTCTTGTTTTCCTTTGAAAGCATGCCTGGAAGGTATGACAAGATGATGGCACAGATTTTTTTTTAACACGTCTTTCTTCCAATTAAATAATTATGATTTCTTTCTTGCCGCATGTTCTTTTGTGCTTTTATTCTCAGTCTGTGATTAAAATCTCTTTAATTAGGAACTAGAGAAATCATTCTAATTTAGGATTCATTTAAAATTTACTGGCTTGCACTTAATTCTAATCTTTCACTGCTTGTGTCCATTTACTAGGGTGATTTTAGCATTACATATCTTCCTCTCCTAAAAATAAAAGTTTTTTTTCCAAAGCCTATTTAAAAGGCCCTCAGGATTGCATAGATATCAAACAGCACATTAGTATTTCACATTTTAGTTTAAATGAGATAGAAACTTGCAAACCAAATTTCCTTTAATAAAAACACAAGCTTGAAAATTACAGACTCTATAATATTTCCCTGGCTATAACCTCAGGAAGGGCAAAATGCATCTTCATAGGATAAATGTTAGACTGTAAGAATAATAAAATGAGTTCAGAGGAGAATAACAGAATAATTAAAGGCTTAGACAATAATATCTATAGAGCAAATAACAGAATTGTATTTATTGCCTTGGTAAAATGGCTGTTAGTGATTATAAAGAGAGTTTACAATGGCAAATTGAATATTGACCACTGTTCACCAATGTGAAGGATGAAACAAGAACTAGAAGCCTTAAAGGTCTAAGTCATATCCCTCTAAAAGATTTTTTTTTTTTTAAGAACAAAAATGTCATTTATTAGAAAGATAGCAAAGTTGATGGACAGTGTATTGGACCAGCAGTGAGGAGATATGAGTTCTGTCTGGGCACTGCCTCTGACTCATTAGGCAATCCTTCATACATCCTATTATCTCCCTGGATGAGCATTTACCATCTTTTAAGGAAAAAGATGGGTTTAAGATATTGATAATATTCCATCAGCCCTGACCTGCTCCAATCAGGGTAATATCATTCTTGTCCAGTGTGGCAGAGACCATCAGTTACCTTTCCCACCATCTGTCTTCCCCCTCCACCTCAGAAACAAATCCTAATCATTTTAGCTGGCATAATTTTTCCTAGAATAAAAAGCTATACGTCTTCGTTTCCCTGTGGTGCAGTGTGGCTATGTAACTAAGGACTATAATAGTAAGTGCAGTGGAAGCAGATGAGTTGCATGGGACCATGGGAACGTAGATTTAAGGGAGTTAACCTGGCCTCAGGGGGTCTCTTTCTTTGGTCTTTAGACACAAGGCTCAGATGAGCTGGCTTAAACTTCAGAAATCATCTTAGACCATTAGGTAATCTTGAGAATGGAAGCAATTGTCTATCTAATGGAACAAAGATCACATCCTGGGTCTCCTTAATGACACCATGGAGTCACCATACATGTCCTGGTCTCTGTTCTATGCTTTTTACATGTGACGGAAGTTTTATCTATCTTTGTTAGGCACTGCTAATTGTTTCCCTCTTAAAGCAGATATATCAAATTCTAACTGATGCAGTCAATAAAATGTGATTATTGTTGATTTAAAATAGCTACAGCTAGCAATTATTTGCACTTAGGAGATGCCAAACATTGTGCTAAAGGTTTTATGGACATTGCCTGATTTGATTTGTCCAATGCAAATACTTATGAGTTGGGTATTATTATCTATAATTTACAACTAAGAAAATGGAAACTTAGAAAGATTAAGTAGTAGCTACATGATCATCATGGAGCTCAAAAATGACCCAGCCTGGATTCTAAACCAGTTTGGGATGATTCCAAGGCTTGTTCTCTCAATCATTGTCATTAGATTCATGCAGCCATTCTTCTCTGTGAGTAAAAGATGTACAAGCACCATGTTAGCTGATATTCTGAGAGCCTTATAGAATTATCTATATGTAGACGACATGACATTCAATCTATTTCCTGAACAAAAGTAGGAAACAAAGATCCATTATGCCTGCAGTAGTACAGGTAATAACTATCCCCAAACCTTATTTAGACAAACATTTTACCTTTATAAGAGATTTTTATAAATGGAAATAACATTCATTGATATCAAAGATTATGTTGGGCATTAAATACAATGAAATACATACAGTTCATAGTGGAACACCAGGTACACAATAGGTGCTCAATAAATGATACTTGACACCATTATTATTTACGGAGTCCACAGCGATGATGTGAAAATCTAAGGGAATCAGAAATATTAGGTGCAGATGTAACCTCTACAACTTGGTAATTACATGAACACAGTTTAATCATTTAACCTTGAGGCATTTAATTTTCTAAGGAATGGGTAACTTATTTTACAGAATTGTAATTAGAGGTAATGTTTTTCAAGTGCCCATTCCAATGCTTGACATGTCCTAGAATCCCAGCAAATGGAAGTATTCATATTAGCATGATTATGATTCTCAAAGGACTCTAATAAACTCATTTGCCAA
Organism: Tragelaphus strepsiceros; assembly: GCA_006410795.1. Classification (NCBI taxonomy): domain Eukaryota; kingdom Metazoa; phylum Chordata; class Mammalia; order Artiodactyla; family Bovidae; genus Tragelaphus; species Tragelaphus strepsiceros. The sequence continues at coordinate 11,124 of SJYU01008836.1, read as the reverse complement.
CAGTAATTTTCTCATAGGTTTATCAGCTCACATGGAAGAGTGTTTGCTCTGGGGTGTGGCTGAGCGACAGCAGCGTGTGTCTGTGGTTCAGAGGCTGCTGTGGAGAGGTTTCTATCAGAGCAGACAGTTGAACTGCGTGCCGAGGCAGACAGTGCACCGGGCCGTCCCACTGTCCCTGCCAAACTGCTGTGGAATTCAAGTTTGTCTCCCCCCGATTATCATTTCTGTGCATGCCTTGATCTCTTTTCTGCCTTTGCCCTGTAGCCAAGGTCATCCCAAAATCAATAGGCCAAAAGGAGACTGGTGCTTGCTGGAAACACAGGGCTTAAGTATCATGGGAGGGAGGCACCCCCAGCTAGATGAGACTTTACAGAGTGGGTGTTCTCCGTGAGAACATTTTCATGTATTTCTATTTATCATTCTTTTGGCAAATGTTCATTCTTTTGAAAAGTTTGTCTCATAAGAATCAAATAATAGAAGAGCATAGAATGCAAACAAAGGTTTTCTTATAAAAAATATTACTTATTTAACTCTTTACAACATTAACAGTGCATTTAGAACTCTTATCGGAAGGTTGTCCCCAGCTATTTAGAGTGCATGACTCTCCAAGCCTCACACAAAGTCCTGAACTAGGAGAAATGTTTCTCCATCTCTCTTGATTCCTTTCCCCTCCCTGTCAAGTTTTATGTGAGATTAAAATATTTACATACCTTTTTTTTTTTCATTTAAAAATTTCCAAATTTTACCACATCGTGCATGGGAAAAAAACGTGACTCTAAACTCTCGCTTCTAGGCTGCTCGTGATGAAGAATCCACTGGAAGCTCTGGAGGACAGGTGCTTGTCGTCTAAAGTTACACAGCTCTCCTCTCAACTTACCGCCCCAGGAAAGGAATTTTCACCAGAGCGGGAGGGAGCTGAGGAAGTCTGGGCGATCCATGGAAAACCATCTGAAATCATTTTTGCAGGCAGCGGAATAAACACCTAGCCAGACGTTACGTTGCTTTTCAGAGAGGTGAGTCCTTTTCTGCTTCTTAACTGCCATCTAGAAAACTCTAAACAAAAATTAAGCTGTTGATATATGTATGAAACCTTAAAGCAAGAAATAGTTCTTTTTTTTAAAGGAAGCCATTTTTGGGGGTGGGGGGAGTGGCGCTGGGGTACGTCTGAGTGAGTCATTAAATTGTGGTTTTGAAACCAAGGTCAGTTTACTTTGATGATAAAGTATGTGTAAACCAGAAAGGCTGAGATTACTACAAAAGAAAAAAAATGTGTCGAGGATTGAGTGGTTTAATTGTGCTTACGTTCTTTTTTATAACTGCATTCTTTGAAGGCAAATGTCAAGTTCTGTTTAGATTTTGTAGAGAAAACTGTCAGAAAACCTAGCTTACTTGAAGTATTTCTCTCCCTCTGCTTTTTCTGTTACCATTACTCCTGCCACCGCTGCAAGGATGACATTAAAAACAGCAATGGTGTTAGCTTAAGGGCTGCTAGACTATGGGGCCCTGGAAGTGCAAACTATGCTTCCGACATTCATTTCTACACCTGCCATTATTTCCAAGGGTGTTATTGTCATGTCTCTCTGATTACTTCTTCCTTTGGGCTCTCATGGCAATTTGTGTGTAAACTATTATATGTAACACTATCAAATCACTATTTAACTAGCTGTTTATGTGTCTTCTGTACACATGCATTTGTTTTTATCAGATAGCACTATTTCAGCAAAATTTTTTGTTTCCAGGGACTAGACTAATGCTTGGTACATGCATGTATACTAAGTCACATCAGTCATGTCTGATTCTTTGCAACTCTATGGACTGAAACCCACCAGGCTCCTCTGTCCATGGGATTCTCCAGGCAAGAATGCTGGAGTGGGTTGCCATGCCCTCTAGGATCTTCCTGACCAAGGGATGGAACCCTTACATCTCCTGCTTTGGTAGATGAGTTCTTTACCTCTAGTGCCACCTGGGAAACCCAACTTGGTACATAGTAGGTGTGTATTAAATTTTTTATTGATTGAATGAAAGCTCTCTAGGCCATGCTCTTCACTTGTAGACAGAGAACCTTAGGGTGTAATTGGATTTAACGTTTGATCTTTGGAAAACGCTTAGTGAAAGTGTTCCAACAACACTCTTTAATAGAATAAATTTAGTGTGACATGTCAGAATGTATTTAACCCCGAAATTAGCTTCCTAATCCATGATGAGCTATCACAGCAGGTTGTGTCCGGATGTGCTGTATTGGCTCACTCTGGGTGTGATATCAAACCATTTCCCTCCATTTCTCCCCTTCTCACATGTTCTATGGAGCCCCTGTCAGAAGTTCAGGGCCAAAAGGAGGGCTGGGCACAGTGTTCCACTTCCACAGAGTATCTGTATTTCAAGCAGAGACCGTAACCTTCATCAGGTCCACCAACCTATACCATTAAATCCTTGCTGGTGATTTTCTCTGTTTGCACTTCTGGCTCTTTAATAAATACAGCACTTCATGTGCAGCTCTGTTTCTTGGAGCTAGTGAGTCTGGGTGAGTTAGGGTTGTTCCTGCCACTGCCGGTAGGCTGACCTCCCAGAGGGAGTCTACTGCTTGCTGGATTAGCCATGTCTGCTGAGTCAAGCTGGTGTCGGCCGGTGGACTGAAGGCACGCGTATGTGGCAGTTGAGTGCTGCTTACTCACGAAACTTCCCTGATAGCTCAGTTGGTAAAGAATCTGCCTGCAATGCAGGAGACCCCAGTTCAATTCCTGGGTTGGGAAGATGTCCTGGAGAAGGGATAGGCCACCCACTCCAGTATTCTTGGGCTTCCCTTGTGGCTCAGCTGGTAAAGAATCCGCCTGCAATGTGGGAGACCTGGGTTTGATCCCTGGGTTGGGAAGATCCCCTGGAGAAGGGAAAGGCTATCCACTCCAATATTCTGGTCTGGAGAACTCCATGGGCTGTATAGTGCATGGGGTGGCAAAGAGTCAGACGTGACTGAGTGACTTTCACTTTCTCGGGCTTCCCTGGTAGCTCAGATGATAAAGCATCTGCCTACAACATGGAAGACCCAGGTTCGATCCCTGGGTCGGGAAGATCCCCTGGAGAAGAAAATGGCAACCCACTCCAGTATTTATGCTTGGAAAATCCCATGGACTGAGGAGCCTGGTGGGCTACAGTCCATGGAGTCACAAAGAGTCGAACATGACTGAGTGACTTCGCTTGACTACACCACCCATGAACAGAAGCATTTATTCTACCAACTTCTGGGAGTGTTGGCAGCTGAAGGGTTTGCAAACCATTGTTAGAACTGCATCACAGTTGAACTCTTTCACCCACTCAATCCTACTTCCTTCAGTCCTCCCTGGGGTATTGGTCCCATAAACTCTCTGAGTGCAAATCTCCATCTCAGATAGGTTTCCCAGAGAACCTCACCTAAGACAAGTAGGAACTCAAACCTACATACCTATTGAGACTTCACGGTGGATGTAGGGAATAAACATGGGACAAAGGGAATGAAGTCAGTACCTTATAGACACTGGACAATTAGTTCTGCAGGCTCGTGTTCATCTGGGTCCTTGAATTCTCCCAGGCTCCAGTGGGAAAGCTCTGACATCAGCTATGATCAAAGTCCCAGCCTTTCACGGGCTGAGAGCCTGTAATCATTACCACAGGGAATGTCGTGAGCTGAGAGTCATCAGGCATTCGTAAAAATCCATCTTTGGAAATCACAATAGGGAAACAAAAAAGCAAAATTCTTAACATCAAGTAAACTTGAGCTCAAATCTTTACTCTTGTAATCATGAGGTCAATAATTCTAGGTTATTTCACCATTCTAAGTTTTAGGGTATTTGTTAGATGGTGGTGCTGATGATCGTAATAATAATGGGCTTCCCAGGTGGTGCTAATGGTAAAGAATCTGCCTGTGAATGCAGGAGATGTTAAGAGATGTGGGTTTGATCCCTGGTTTAGGAAGATTCCCTGGAGGAGGAAATGGCACTCCACTCCAGTATGCTTGAAGAATCCCATGGACAGAGGAGTCTGGCAGGCTACAGTCCATGGGGTGGCAAGGAGTTGGACATGATTGAGCATACTACTACTACTACTAAAGACCATTTGAAATAATTCTTGTGATGTTTAAAACAGAAAGCTTATTCAAAGTATACAATTCCTGACATATTGAAAGCACATGGGATTTTTAATTAAGAGCTTCTAATTCTAGGCTTGAATGTACCATTTCAGTCAGTTCAGTCGCTCAGTCATGTCGACTGTACTATTTATTCTCTGCCTGAATGTACTATTTATTCTCTGTGTAAAGACTTTGTGGGAGGACTTCCCTGGTGGTCCAATGGCTGAGACTCTGTGCTCCCAATGCAGGGAGCCTGGTTCGATCCCTGGTCAGGAAACTAGATCCAACGTGCTTCACCTGAGATCCTGCGTGCCACAACTAAGAACTAACACAGCCAAATTAATTAATTCACTAAATATTTTTAAAGAGACTTTGTAGGATGGGCTTAATAGTCATCATCTCAAGATAAAGTTTCACAATTTTTGTTGTAGAAACCTCTTCTTTACAACAGACCCAGAATCTTCTGCAGCAGTTTCTCTCCCCTTCTGCTTATGGCTATCCATGTTTTATATCAATATTCTAGCTTGTTGCATATTTTCCTTAACCTAAAGTTATGAAAATTTATTCAGATCCTCAGTGAGTTAACCAAACTTCAAAGAGGATATTTTCATCTCTGTTCAATAGGTTCTCTGTAAAGTAGTGGGTGGGGGGGCAGCCTTATGATGAAACCCATGAAAACTGTTTATCTCAGGCTTTCCTCAACTTTGAATGTTGTGCTACTTCTAAGGCAATCAAAGGTTTCCAAGCAAGTTTATACCCACACTGGTTTAGAACTCTGAAATTTCCTGTGTGGCATCTTTAGACTTGCCTGAGTACATAGTTTTTGTGCCCACACAGAGGGCATATGGTTGGATGGCATCACCGACTCCATGGGCATAAGTCTGAGCAAGCTCTGGGAGTTGATGATGGACAGGGAGGGCTGGTGTGCTGCAGTCCATGGGGTCACAAAGAGTCGGACACGACTGAGCCACTGAACTGAACTGAAAGGGCATATGAGCACCCAGATCCTCAATGGCACATGCTTCTCATTTCATGCAAACCTCCACCCAGTCCTGGGCAGATCCCCAGCCCCTGGCATTCCAAGCCAGCAGATGGCACCTGCTCTCTCTTTGCTCTTGGGCAGTAAGTGGTGTGGTCACCACCTCCTCACTGGGGCCACCTTTTCCTGTCAGGACCCCATCCTCTGGTTTCCTCATTCCCTCTTGGAGGTGGATTCATCTGGGTTTCTTCCTGATTTAAGTGTTACCAAGCAGAAGCCATCGGCTTGGTCTCAAAACTCTGGGCGGGCCCTTGCCAACCAGCTCAGCTCCACAGACCCGCTGATGTCTGCCATTCCCAGCATACTCCTCCTCCTCTTAAAAACACCATATACATGACTTACCAGGAAGTAAAATGATTAATATATATGGGAATATCTTTTGAGTGTTACGGCAAATATGAGCGAGATAAGGGTTAAATATTTACCCTAGACAGCACTCGACTTTGGAGTTTTCATACTCTGATGTATAATGGGCAGGCGGAGGTGAGGGAAAGGAAGTGATGGAGTGGTCACAAAGAGAGCAAAGCAGGAAACTCCCACAGGTCTGCCTCCTGCAGTTGCTCGTGACCCAGAGCTGGGCAGCAAACTAGGTCTTCATTCAGACAGGCTGTATCCTGGTTGGTTCTCTGCACGAAGTAAGCTTTTTCTCTGGTGCCTTGGGCATTTAGCAAGCTGGTTCTACCTCCACACCACCCCCTCTGCCCTTCCCCCATTTATTTGTTTGTCTTTTTTAAGCACGAATTGAAATGTAGAGAGATATTTCTCTTTTTTTTTTGGAAGTGAGTTCTTTTCACAAGGTCAGTTTTTACCCATTACCCACCGAGAGGAGGACAATTTGAGCAAATGATCACCCTTAACTAGGAAAAGAATGAAGCTCATAATGACAACGGGCACTTTGAGTAATTAAAATTATTTTAGCAAAACATTGATTTCTTTTAAGTTAAAATGTGCCCAGAAGCTTATTTGTATTTTTTATATATATTCAAATGACTTTTTGGTTATTCAGTTTTTCTCATTTTAAACCACTTGTGAGCTGACTTTTCCATTTATGCTGGAGGATGTTCAATATCTAAGAATAATAATTGAGAATGACCCATAAATACTTTAAATTTATGAACCTATCTCTTACTAGCTAAGCCACAATTTCTTCAGTATAATAGCTAGGGAAAAACATAGTAGAATTCTAGAGAAAACAGTTTTTGGCTTACGTTCTTTTGTTCAGCAGTCTTATTATTGTTGAGAGTCCCCAAAATTAAAATGCAAAACTAAGCTTCTTGGCTCGGCTCGGTTACTTAACCTAAACAAAATAGAAGGGTCTGTTTCATTAATCAGAAGAACACCAGACATAGTGCATGAATTTCATCTTCCACTTTGTCCTCTGTATTTCAGAATGATGATAATAATAATAAAAGTCCTCGCATTTTGCAGCCAGACAGTCATATTCTTTTTGTTTCTATCATGTTCCTATGTAAAATGAATTTCTCAGACAGACTAAATGCCTTAAGGGGCAAAAATTCCTATGATCCTCTCCCCAGGAAATCTTTAAAAATAGAATAAACTTTCATTTGTCTGGGTGTGGTTTTTTAAGCACAGTGTGTCTCTGGCAGAGGGATAGTTGAGCTGACCTATGGATGTTGCCTGGAGCTGCATGATCACTTAGGTGGAGAATTTTCCCTTAACCCTCGCCAGGTTTAATTTATCACAACAACGCATGTGCTTATAAATGCTATAAAACAAAAATGGCGTGCAATCTTCTTTTCCATTGTAAAGTAATGAAACAGCTTATTTCTCAAATTTGGGAAAGTAAGACTACATCAGGGAAAAGTATGATTTTTTTTTTTTCCTCTTCAAACCTCTCCTGAAAGATAGTGAAATATGATAAATAGCATGCTACTTATGACAATGTGTTTTCAAACAACTGGACCAAATCAGCAAAATGGAACCATATGCTCCATCAAGACCACCTTCATGTTCCTCCCTTGAATCTGACGCTGGGTGTCTGGACAGACAGAGGGGCCTGACCATGCTCAGGTGTGCTGATGGGCGCTGACAGGGTGGGTACTGGGTGAGGGCCAGGGAAAGCGATTTCACAGATACGGTTACAACCTGTTATGCTTACATCATCTGTCCTCTTGCTGGCCTCCTAGACACGTTGCGGGCAGCCACAAGTTCCCTGCTGTCCAATCTCCCCTGCTGGGAGTGATTATGCTATGAAAGATTTCACTTTAGCATAACTCCAAAAGAAAAGAATAATATTATCATTTCAGTATGTTGATCATTAACTCACATACACACACATACACAGAAGATGACAGTTGGTCAATTTTTAAAAACTATATTTTCTCTACGGGCAAATTCCAAATCACATTTATTCTCATATTTACCAGTTCCCTTTTTTCCTCTCTTTCAAGAGGAAGTCCAAAGTTAGTATGTTTTTTTTTTTTTTTAACAGCCAAGCTTTTTTAAGGTATTAGTTACATTATGTGAAAATGCAGGCATGCGTGCAAATTGATTTTTTTAATGGGTTTATAGAACAGTGTAATTATCACTACATCCCAGTTTAAAAATGTTTCCATCACTCCAGTAAGTTCCCTGTGCCCATTTGCTGTCAATCTGATCTCCCACCTCTAGCCCAAGGCAAGCACTGATTACTTTCTGCCCCATAGATTCACTTTCCATCTTTTTTTTTTTAAACTTATTTTTTATGGAAGGATAATTGCTTTACAAAATTTTGTTATTTTCTGTCAAACCTCAACATGAATCAGCCATATGTATACATATATCCCCTTCCTTTTGAACCTCCTCCCTTCTCCCTTCCCACCCCATCCCTCTAGGTTGATACAGAGCCCCTGTTTGAGTTGCCTGAGCCATACAACAAATTCCCATTGGCTAACTATTTTATATATGGTAATGTAAGTTTCCATGTTACTCTCTCCATGCATCTCACCCTCCCCTCCCCTCTCCCCAAGTCCATAAGTCTGTTGTCTGTGTCTGTTTGTCCACTGCTGCCCTGTAAATAAATTCTTCATTATCATTTTTCTAGATTCTGTATATGTGCATAAGAATAAGATATTTATCTTTCTCTTTCTGACTGACTTCATTCATATAATAGGTTCTAGGTTCATCCACCTCATTAGAACTTACTCAAATGTGTTCCTTTTTATGGCTGAGTAATATTCCATTGTGTATATATACCACCTTCTTTATCCATTCATCTGTTGATGAACATCTAGGTTGCTTCCATATCCTAGTTACTGTAAATAGTGCTTCAGTGAACAATGGGATACATGTGTCTTTTTCAATTTTGGTTTCTTTAGGGTATACGCCTAGGAGTGGGATTGCTGGGTCATGTGGTGGTTTTATTCCTAGTTTTTTTAAAGAATCTCCATACCGTCTTCCATAGTGGCTGTATCAATTTGTGTTCCCACCAACAGTGCAACAGCATTCCCTTTTCTCCCAGCATTTATTGTTTGTAGACTTTTTGATGATGGCCATTCTGACTGGGAGGCCTGGCATGCTGCAGTCCATGGGGTCACAAAGAGTCAGACAAAACTGAGCGACTGAACTGAACTGATTCTGACTGCTGTGAGGTGATATCTCATTGTAGTTTTGATTTGCATTTCTCTAGTAATGAGCGATGTTGAGCATCTTTTCTTGTGTTTGTTAGCCATCTGTATGTCTTCTTTGGAGAAATGTCTTAGGTCTTTGCCCCGCTTTTTGTTTGTTTTTCTGGTATCGAGTTGAGTTTTTCTGGTATTTGGTTATTTGTTTTTCTGGTATTGAGTTCTATAAGCTGCTTGTATATTTTGGAAATTAATCCTTTGTCAGTTGTTTCATTTGCTATTATTTTCTCCCATTCTGAGGGTTGTCTTTTCACCTTGCTTATAGTATCCTTTGCTGTGCAAAAGCTTTTAAGTTTAATCAGGTCCCACTTGTTTGCTTTCATTTTTATTTCCGTTACTGTAGGCGGTGAGTCATAGAGAATCTTGCTTTGATTTATGTCATCTTGTGTTCTGCCTATGATTTCCTTTAAGAGTTTTATGGTTTCTGGTCTTATGTGGAGGCCTTTAATCCATTTTGAGTTTATCTTTGTGTGTGGTGTTAGGAGGAGAAGGCAATGGCAACCCACTCCAGTACTCTTGCCTGGAAGGTCCCAAGGACGGAGGAGCCTGGTAGGCTGCAGTCCGTGGGGTCGCAAAGAGTTGGACACGACTGAGCAACTTCACTTTCACTTTTCACTTTCATGCATTGGAGAAGGAAACGGCAACCCACTCCAGTGTTCTTGCCTGGAGAATCCCAGGGACGGCAGAGCCTGGTGGGCTGCCATCTATGGGGTAGCACAGAGTCGGGCACGAATAAAGCGACTTAGTAGCAGCAGCAGAAGTGGTGTTACGAAGTGTTCTAGTTTCATTCTTTTACATGTGGCTGTCCAGTTTTCCCAGCACCATTTATTGAAGAGGCTGTCCTTGCCCCATTGTATATTCTTGCCTCCTTTGTCAAAAATAAAGTACCCATGGGTGCATGGGTTTATTTCTGGGCTTTCTATCTTGTCCCATTGGTCTATATTTCTGTTTTTGTGCCAGTACTATACTGTTTCAATGATAGTAGCTTTGTAGTATAATCTGAAGTCAGGAAGATTGATTCTTCCAGCTGCATTCTTCTTTCTCAAGACTGCTTTGGCTATTCGGGGTCTTTTGTGTTTCCATATGAATTGTGAAATTTTTTGTTCTAGTTCTGTGAAAAATGTCATTGGCAATTTGATAGGGATCACATTGAATCTGTAACTTGTGTTTGGTAGTATAGTCATTTTCACAATATTGATTTTTCCTACTCAGGAACGTGGAATATCTCTCCATCTATTTATGTTGTCTTTGATTTCTTTTATTAGTGTCTTATAATTTTCTGTGTACAGTTCTTTTGTCTCCTTAGGTAAGTTTATTCCTAGATATTTAATTCTTTCTGTTGCAATGGTGAAGGGAATTGATTTCTCTTTCTGATTTTTCATTTTTGGTATATAGAAATGCAAGTGATTTCTGTGTATTGATTTTGTATCCTGCAACTTTTCTAAATCCACTGATTAGCTCTAGTAATTTTATGGTACTATCTTTAAGGTTTTCTATGTATGGTATCATGTCATCTGCAAACAGTGAGAGCTTTACTTCTTCTTTTCCAATCTGGATTCCTTTTATTTCTTTTTCTCTTCTGATTGCTGTAGCTAGGACTTCCAGAACTATGTTGATAGTGGTGAAAGTGGACACCTTTGTCTTGTTCTTGATCTTAGGGGGAATGCTTTCAGATTTTCACCATTGAGAATAATGTTTGCCATAGGTTTATCATATATGGCCTTTACTATGTTGAGGTAGATTCCTTCTATGCCCATTTTTTGAAGAGTTTTAATCATAATTGAGTGCTGAGTTTTGTCAAAGGCTTTTTCTGCATCTATTGAGATGATCATATGGTTTTTACCTTTCAATTTGTTAATATGGTGTATCACATTGATTGATTTGCATATATTGAAGAATCCTTGCATCCCTGGAATAAACCCAACTTGATCATGGTGTATGAACATTTTGATGTGTTGTTGAATTCTGTTTGCTAAAATTTTGTTGAGGATTTTTGCATCTATGTTCATTGGTGATATTGGCTTGTAGTTTTCTTTTTTGTGTTGTCTTTATCTGGATTTGATATCAGGGTGATGGTGGCCTCATAGAATGAGTTTGGAAGTATTCCTTCCTCTGCAATTTTTTGAAAGAGTTTTATTTTTTTTTAATTAAATTTTATTTTGCTTAACTTTACAATATTGTATTGCTTTTGCCATACATGGAGAATAGAACTGCCTTATGATCCAGCAGTCCCACTGCTGGGCATACACACTGAGAAAACCAGAATTGAAAGAGACATGTGTACCCCAATGTTCATAGTAGCACTGTCTACAATAGCCAGGACTTGGAAGCAACCTAGATGTCCATCCACAGATGAATGGATA
>SJYU01008834.1:34534-44694 GCA_006410795.1 Tragelaphus strepsiceros | reverse complement strand
TACCACAGCTTGCTTATCCATTCATCTGCTGATGGACATCTAGGTTGCTTCCACGTCTGGCTATTGTAAACAGTGCTGCTATGAACATTGGGGTACATGTGTCTCTTTCAATTCTGGTTTTCTCAGTGTGTATGCCCAGCAGTGGGATTGCTGGATCATAAGGCAGTTCTATTCCCAGTTTTTTGAGGAATCTCCATACTGTTCTCCATAGTGGCTGTACTAGTTTGCATTCCCACCAACAGTGTAAGAGGGTTCCCTTTTCTCCACACCCTCTCCAGCATTTATTGCTTGTGGACTTTTGGATCGCAGCCATTCTGACTGGCGTGAAATGGTACCTCATAGTGGTTTTGATTTGCATTTCTCTGATAATGAGTGATGTTGAGCATCTTTTCATGTGTTTGTTAGCCATCTGTATGTCTTCTTTGGAGAAATGTCTATTTAGTTCTTTGGCCCATTTTTTGATTGGGTCATTTATTTTTCTGGAATTGAGCTGTAGGAGTTGCTTGTATATTTTTGAGATTAGTTGTTTGTCTGTTGCTTCATTTGCTATTATTTTCTCCCATTCTGAAGGCTGTCTTTTCACCTTGCTTATAGTTTCCTTTGTTGTGCAGAAGCTTTTAAGTTTAATTAGGTCCCATTTGTTTATTTTTGATTTTATTTCCAATATTCTGGGAGGTGGGTCATAGAGGATCCTGCTGTGATGTATGTCAGAGAGTGTTTTGCCTATGTTTTCCTCTAGGAGTTTTATGGTTTCTGGTCTTACATTTAGATCTTTAATCCATTTTGAGTTTATTTTTGTGTATGGTGTTAGAAAGTGTTCTAGTTTCATTCTTTTACAAGTGTTTGACCAGTTTTCCCAGCACCACTTGTTAAAGAGATTGTCTTTAATCCATTGTATATTCTTGCCTCCTTTGTCAAAGATAAGGTGTCCATATGTGCGTGGATTTATCTCTGGGCTTTCTATTTTGTTCCATTGATCTATATTTCTGTCTTTGTGCCAGTACCATACTGTCTTGATGACTGTGGCTTTGTAGTAGAGCCTGAAGTCAGGCAGGTTGATTCCTCCAGTTCCATTCTTCTTTCTCAAGATAGCTTTGGCTATTCGAGGTTTTTTGTATTTCCATACAAATTGAGAAATTATTTGTTCTAGCTCTGTGAAGAATACCGTTGGTAGCTTGATGGGGATTGCATTGAATCTATAAATTGCTTTGGGTAGTATACTCATTTTCACTATATTGATTCTACCAATCCATGAACATGGTATATTTCTCCATCTATTAGTGTCCTCTTTGATTTCTTTCACCAGTGTTTTATAGTTTTCTATATATAGGTCTTTAGATTCTTTAGGAAGATATATTCCTAAGTATTTTATTGTTTTCATTGCAATGGTGAATGGAATTGTTTCCTTAATTTCTCTTTCTATTTTCTCGTTATTAGTGTACAGGAATGCAAGGGATTTCTGTGTGTTAATTTTATATCCTGCAACTTTACTATATTCATTGATCAGTTCTAGTAATTTTCTGGTGGAATCTTTAGGGTTTTCTACGTAGAGGATCATGTCATCTGCAAACAGTGAGAGTTTTACTTCTTCTTTTCCAATTTGGATTCCTTTTATTTCTTTTTCTGCTCTGATTGCTGTGGCCAAAACTTCCAGAACAATGTTGAATAATAATGGTGAGAGTGGGCATCCTTGTCTTGTTCCTGACTTTAGAGGAAATGCTTTCAGTTTTTCACCATTGAGGATAATGTTTGCTGTGGGTTTGTCGTATATAGCTTTTATTATGTTGAGGTATGTTCCTTCTATTCCTGCTTTCTGGAGAGTTTTTATCATAAATGGATGTTGAACTTTGTCAAAGGCTTTCTCTGCATCTATTGAGATAATCATATGGTTTTTATTCTTCAGTTTGTTAATGTGATGTATTACGTTGATTGATTTGCGGATATTGAAGAATCCTTGCATCCCTGGGATAAAGCCCACTTGGTCATGGTGTATGATTTTTTTAATGTGTTGTTGGATTCTGATTGCTAGAATTTTGTTAAGGATTTTTGCGTCTATGTTCATCAGTGATATTGGTCTGTAGTTTTCTTTTTTTGTGGGATCTTTGTCAGGTTTTGGAATTAGGGTGATGGTGGCCTCATAAAATGAGTTTGGAAGTTTGCCTTCCTCTGCAATTTTCTGGAACAGTTTGAGTAGGATAGGTGTTAGCTCTTCTCTAAATTTTTGGTAGAATTCAGCTGTGAAGCCGTCTGGGCCTGGGCTTTTGTTTGCTGGGAGATTTCTGATTACAGTTTCAATTTCCGTGCTTGTGATGGGTCTGTTAAGATTTTCTATTTCTTCCTGATCCAGTTTTGGAAAGTTGTACTTTTCTAAGAATTTGTCCATTTCTTCCATATTGTCCATTTTATTGCCATATAATTGCTGATAGTAGTCTCTTATGATCCTTTGTATTTCTGTGCTGTCTGTTGTGATCTCTCCATTTTCTTTTCTAATTTTATTGATTTGATTTTTCTCCCTTTGTTTCTTGATGAGTCTGGCTAGTGGTTTGTCAATTTTATTTACCCTTTCAAAGAACCAGCTTTTGACTTTGTTGATTTTTGCTATGGTCTCTTTTGTTTCTTTTGCATTTATTTCTGCCCTAATTTTTAAGATTTCTTTCCTTCTATTAAGCTTGGGGTGCTTCATTTCTTCCTTTTCTAGTTGCTTTAGGTGTAGAGTTAGGTTATTTATTTGACTTTTTTCTTGTTTCTTGAGGTATGCCTGTAATGCTATGAACTTTCCCCTTAGGACTGCTTTTACAGTGTCCCACAAGTTTTGGGTTGTTTTGTTTTCATTTTCATTCATTTCTATGCAAATTTTGATTTCTTTTTTGATTTCTTCTGTGATTTGTTGGTTATTCAGCAACGTGTTGTTCAGCCTCCATATGTTGGAATTTTTAATAGTTTTTCTCATGTTATGTTTTAAAAAATGTTGCCAAATGATAAATTTGCTAATACTTAACAAGTCAACATTTTTCTATTTTTGAATGACTATTAGGACTCAAGTGCTTCCCAGGTATGCTAGTGGTAAAGAACCTGTCTGTCAATATAGGAGACATAACAGACATGGGTCCATAGGGTCGCCCAGAGTCAGACATGACTGAAACAACTTATCATGCATATACAACATAAAGAAACAGAGTATTTACCTGCCTTATGATCCAGCAATCCCACTGCTGGGCATACACACTGAGGAAACCAGAATTGAAAGAGACATGTGTACCCCAATGTTCATCGCAGCACTGTTTATAGTAGCCAGGACATGGAAGCAACCTAGATGTCCATCAGCAGATGAATGAATAAGAAAGCTGTGGTACATATACACAATGGAGTATTACTCAGCCATTAATAAGAATACATTTGAATCAATTCTAATGAGGTGGATGTAACTGGAGCCTATTATACAGAGTGAAGTAAGCCAGAAAGAAAAACACCAATACAGTATACTAACGCATATATATGGAATTTAGAAAGATGGTAACAATAACCGTGTATATGAGACAGCAAAAGAGACACTGATGTATAGAACAGTCTTTTGGACTCTGGGATAGGGAGAGGGTGGGATGATTTGGGAGAATGGCTTTGAAATAAGTATAATATCATATATGAAATGAGTTGCCAGTCCAGGTTCAATGCCTGATACTGGATACCTGGGGCTGGTGCACTGGGACGACCCAGAGGGATGGTATAGGGAGGGAGGATGGAGGAGGGAGGAGGGTTCAGGATGGGGAACACATGTATACCTGTGGCAGATTCATTTTGATACATGGCAAAACCAATACAATATTGTAAAGTTAAATAAAATAAAAATAAAATTTAAAAAAAGAAATTAAAAAACAGTATTTTTAATAAGTTTACATACCTTTATTATCTTTCTGACCAGATAAAATAATCGGAAAATTATTAGAGAATTTAAACTACTTTTATTAATTTAAATTTTTTCTAAGCCTTTAAACTGCCCACTTTCTGCTTATTTTTTACATTATATGATTCTTTTTCTTCTTCACCAAAACCAGGATTTAAATAAAAGTAGGTGGATCTACTCCAAAGAACCCACCTGCCAATACGGAAGATGTAAGAGACACAGGTTTGATCATTGTGTTGGGAAAATCCCCTGCAATAGGAAATGGCAAGCCACTCCAGTATTCTTGCCTAGAAAATTCCATAGACAGAGGAGCCTGGCTGGCTACAATCTATGGAGCTGCAGTCAGACACAACTGAAGTGACTTAACACGCACGTAACAAACAGTCTCTTAGGAACCTCAAGCGTGGAATCAAACTACCATATAAGCATGTTGTCTTTTGAGAGTTTATAACTTATTTGACTTTGTATATCTTTTTAAAGGTGTAGAAAAGTTAACATAACCTTTAACGTACAGTTTGCTCTCTTATTTTTCCACATTCTTGGCAGAAAATAAGTTAGTCCCTTGTAACTATGTAGATGATTCCATAAATATAATGGGGAATTTTGCAAAGGCTGGTTGAGGTTATATTTCTGTTCTTCTAACATTGCCAGGACACCAAGACAAAACATGGGAAATAGAAAAACTGGGCGGCTTTGGGACTCATACAATTCAGACAAAGCAGAAGTTATGTAATCCAGGTAGGCACAGATAGAAATAGCTCTTTAGTCCTGAGGAATTTCAGTAGCATGCATTGCTTTGTGGACTGTGTTTCTAGCCTTTACTCAACTTAGAAATACAGTTGAGAAAGCAATTTGCTTTATCATAGTGTTTTCTTGTGAGGACACATTTCCTGCAAACCCAACAGCAGGAATAGTATGACTTTTCTTAGGCAATTGTCTTGTTTTTAATCTAAGGACTAACTATAGCTTTGAAAGGGATTCTGTTTCTCCTTGTTGCTTACATCTTTAAAGCCAAGTTTGCTGTTTGCCCCTAGAAAAGCAGAGATAGCATGCCACATATTTTGTGAAATTATCCCATAAATATTTTTCATCTAACTTGAACCCCTCATCCCTCCCAGTTGTATCACTCATTTCCTTATTATACTAGATGTGTCTTACTTCAGACAGTCTGAACCACTTGTCTGAGCCTCATCTGTAGCCACAAAGGACAAACTTGGTTTATTGACTCATTGAAATGGGAGAGACTACATACCAAGAGAAATCAAACAAAGAAAAAGATAGAGTTTTATAAGATTAAGGGAAAGGCTTGGGTTTCAGAGAAGTTTCAAGAAAGCAGAATTTTCATAGGCATAGAGCAACACTGTGTAAAGGCTTGTGGCCTGCAAAGTGGTTTCCAATTTCCATTTTCTTGGAAACCATAAAGCCAAGACAAACCCAGATGTTGTATACAGACAATCTGCCATTGAATCTTCTTTTCTCTATGTCCACATGGCTTTGCTACTCCAGGAAAGAAAGTATTTAATTCTTGATGTGATTTCAAATAGGAAATTTCTTCATTGTCTATGATTTTAGAGAAGAAAATTTATCTATGAGTAAAAAAGCAGTAAGAAGTCAAATAAGGAGGTCATTATGACTCTTGCCAGACATGGTGTACCCTTGGGAGAAATACTGTTTCCTGTTAAATCTGCTGTTAACTTTGTCTCTGTCATTGCAGTTTGTGAATAGCTAGGTGGATTTTTATTTTCCTAGCCTAAAGCTAAATTTTACTTTCTCATATGTTTAAATGTAAAAATATATAACTTAAGACTATATAATCAATTAATGAAATGCTGAGCATCATGAACTGAAGATAAAATGGTAACCCATTCCAGTATTCTTGCCTGGATAATCCCATGGGCAGAAGAGCCTGGTGGGTTATAGTCCATGAGGTCACAAAGAGTCAGACATGAATAACTGACTGAACATATTTAAATTTCATGAAAAGTCAAAACACAAAGCTAAAGCAGTCAACATTTCAGAACAGAACTATCTGATTTTGTTTTCAGCAATTATACCACATATTCCAAAAAAAAAGTGGTTAGCATGCCACATATTTTCTGAATTAACCCATAAACATTTTGCATCATCTTCCATCCATTCAGCAAAGTTTTAATTAACTTAATGTATAGTTACTAAAGTTATGTTTAGGGTCTCTCTCCTTCTTGCACTCTATCATGTATCACTGATTTAAGATGACAGAATTTGGGGACTTTATCATCTGTGGTATTAATTTTTATAAGCAAGGAAAATGAGGGTCAACTAATTAAAGTTAGACTAAGCCTGAAAAATATCAGCTTCCTATACTGCAGCCTAGTGTTTATTCACCATGCAATTCAGAATATTATGTCTGCAAGGAAAAAAATCTTAAGAATATATAGAGATAAACTAATTAAAAGCTGCTCTTACAATTACAAGAGGAACTTCAGTGGGTTAATTACACATACACATACACACACACACACACACATGTGTCAGGGCTAGAGAGAGAAAGAAGATGTGTTTAAACTCTGCCATAGGCAGAAGGCCAGTAGAAAAACCTAACTTTGGTGGTTGGAGTGAATGTAATTAAAATCTGTCTTTTATTTCTCAGAGGCAGTCTCAGTGATAAAGCGTATGTTCCTGGATTACTGCAGCTCTATAATAACAACAACATATTTCCCCAATCACTATGGGGAGAACTAAAATCTAGAAATGTATTTGACTGTGTACCGAGCATTGGTTTCAATATATGACTAGGTCAGTCTTCAATGATTTTCAGATAATGAAAAGTATTAAGTGCTCCATGGTCATCTGAGGAATTTCAGCATGAAGGTAATGAAAAACAGTAGCTTCCCTTCAAATGTATATGTTTCAGGAATCAAAAAATGGTGGTGAGTGCTTTCTTTTTCTTTCCTCTTGAGTTCTACGTGTTCCTGTTCAGTAATTGCCCTAAAATGATAAGACCTCACAAGGTCAGAAGAGAGGTAATGTAGTATAGCTCTAATCCTTAGGTTCTGGATTTGGGCTGTTTGGATTTAAAGTCTGGATCCATCTACACACCTCTGTAACTTTAGGAAAAAGTCTTTATAATTTATAAGCTGAAAATTAAATACTTCAACTTGTTAATGAAATAGAGATGAAGATAGCATCATTGTAAGGAATTAGGTAACGTATATGTGCCAAAATGTTATTCAGTGCTTGTAATGTAGTATGCACTCAATAATGTCATATGCTTTATTTTGAAAACAAATACAAATAAAAGTTTCCCTCCAAAATGCCTTTCTGAATACAATAGTCATTTTGAAGATACTAAAATTGTCTACATTTCATTAAAAACCCCTATCCATAGGAATCATCTGTGAGTAAAACACTTTTATTGGCAAAGAATCAGTAAACAATACAATTTAAATGATGAAATATATATATATATATAATAGCTTATTTAAGTCAGAAGAAACAGGTGAACTAAATATGGTTTATCTCCATTTTCAAAAATATAATTGAGTTTCTCACAAAACTCAATATACTCTTACCATATGATCCAGCAGTTTTTTCCTTGGAATTTACACAAAGGAGCTGAAAACTTATGCTCACACAAAAACATGCAAACAAATATTTGTAGTAACTTAGTTCAGTTCAGTTCATTTGAGTCACTCAGTCATGTCTGACTCTTTGCAACCCCATGAACCACAGCACACCAGACCTCCCTGTCCATCACCAACTCCCGGAGTCTAACCAAACCCATGTCCATTGAGTTGGTGATGCCATCCAACCATCTCATCCTCTGCTGTCCCCTTCTCCTCCTGCCCTCAATCTTTCCCAGCATCAGGGTCTTTTCAAATGAGTCAGATCTTCACATTAGGTGGCCAAAGTATTGGAATTTCAGCTTTAAAATCAGTCCTACCAATGAACTTATTCATAATTGCCAAAATTCTTATGGAACCAAGATATTCTTCAGTGAGTGAATGGATAAGCTGTGGTACATCCAGACAACGGAATATTATTCACAGCAAAAATTAAAATGAGCTACTAATTCATGAAAAGACATGCAAGAAGCTTAAATGCATATTACTAAATAAACGAAATCAACTTGAAAAAGGCTACATGCCTTTCAACAATGTGACATCTGGAAAGATAAAACTATGGGGACAATAAAAAGATCAGTGGTTGCCAGGGGTAAAGGGGGAGGGAGATGAAGAGGCAGAGCACACAGTATTTTTACAGCAGTGAAAATACTCTGTGTGATATTAAAATGATGGGTGTACATCATTATATATTTGTCAAAACACAAAGACAATGCCAAGAGTGAATCCTCAGGTACACTATGGATTTTAGGTGATTATGATGTATTAATGTAGGTTCATCCTTGGTAAAAAAAATAATAATGATGATGATGTATTATTCTGGTGATTGATGTTGATTAATGGAGAAGGTTATGTATGGGTAGGAGCTGCAGGTATAGGTGAAATCTCTGCATCTTCCTTTCAATCATAAAACTGCTCTAAAATCTATAGTCTTTAAAGAAAAAGTATATTTTAAAAAGGCAACCATTTATTCCACACTAATTTATAACACGTATACCGTTAGTAAGTATGCTGCTATATTTTAGGTATCAAAAATGAGATTGTCAAAGTATCAGCCTTCAAGGTAATCATGGTAAGGCAAATGGATGGTAATGTCTGCTCTACTGGAGGTTGGACAGCTAGGCAGGTTGTGACCCATGGTCATGCGGATTATCCTCTCCACATTCACAATGACAATGCACCCCTGGAGTTGTGCAGAATATAACATGCAGAATGTAAGTATGTCCTCAAAGGGGGGCTCTTATTTGACCACAAAGTTAAAGAATAAAGAATATCTTCTAAAAGGAAATAATATAGTTCAACAAGATTTAAAATATTCTACATGCCATACTCTTAAAAGCTAATATTACTATTTGAGAAATTTTGAGATAATGTAAATAAGTTTCAACATGCTAGTACAAAGAGTACATATAAGAATTACTTTTGATAAAAAAATTAAATGATAAAATTTTAAAGAAAAAAATGGAAGAATTTCTATATAGCCTTGGAATAGAGAAGGTTTATTCTATTTATAAAAATAACTCAAAATCAATATAAAATAAATTAATGAATTTCACTACATGAAAGCATTTTAAAATGCATATATGAAAAAATCAGAATAAAATAACTACTGAGTTGGGAAAATAATTGCCAATCATATTGCAGATAAAGAGTTCGTGTCCTTAAATTATTATAGTTCCTAGAAATCAAGGTCAACATTTTAATGTAAAGAAAGCTCACAGAAGACAACAAACAGATTTTCCTTAAATAACATCAAGATGCTTATTCACTATAGTATGAAAAATGCAAATAAAAATACACTGAAGTAACATTTTTTTCATTCAGTCGATCTGGAAAAATTAAGAGGTTGTAAAATATTTAACATGTAGTGTAAATTCATAAAATTCTTCTAGAGGGCAATTTGACAATATAAATAAATGTATATATCCTATGTTCATTAATTTCACTTCCAAGAATTTATCCCAAAGATGGCCTTTCATGAGTGAAAAATAACCTGTGTATACAAAACTACTCACTGTGGCATTCATTCTAATAGCAAAAGATCAGAAATAACTCAAGAGGTTATCAACAGGGCACTGGCTAATAACATGATAGCACATCCCTGCAAGAGGCTACTATGCAGCTATAAATTTATAAAAGAAAAAGGCCTTGTATATTATAGAAATGTTGGTCCCCAAGATACAGTAAATGAAAAAGAAAGACTCAGAAGAGTTTGTTATATGCTATATATTTGAAGAAAAGAAAGAAAATAAAACTATGTATTTTGTATTTATAATCATATAAAACCTTAGAAGTTTGTATAAAACTTCTTAATAATGACAACTTTATATAAAATCAGTAAAAGTCATTAGCCATGATAGTGGATGATGGAAACTGTATATACGAGTAAGAGATAAGGTACTAGACTCACTGTATAGCTTTGAAATATTTTAATTTTTGACTCATGTAAATTCATTCAGATCAGATCAGATCAGTCGCTTAGTCGTGTCTGACTGTTTGCAACCCCATGAACTGCAGCACGCCAGGCCTCCCTGTCCATCACCAGCTCTCACAGGTCACTCAGACTCACATCCATCGAGTCAGTGATGCCATCCAGCCATCTCATCCTCTGTCATCCCCTTCTCCTCCTGCCCCCAATCCCTCCCAGCATCAGAGTT
>SJYU01008834.1:0-10633 GCA_006410795.1 Tragelaphus strepsiceros | reverse complement strand
CCCCTTTGTGATGACTTTGCCAAAAAAGGTCTGTCTAGTCAAGGCTATGGTTTTTCCAGTAGTCATGTATGGATGTGAGAATTGGACTGTGAAGAAAGCTGAGTGCCGAAGAACTGATGCTTTTGAACTGTGGTGTTGCAGAAGACTCTTGAGAGTCCCTTGGACTGCAAGGAGATCCAATCAGTCCATCCTAAAGGAAATCAGTTCTGAATATTCATTGAAAGGACTGATGCTGAAGCTGAAACTCCAATACTTCGGCCACCTGATGTGAAGAGCTGACTCATTTTAAAAGACAGGGAGATCCAACCAGTCCATTCTGAAGGAGATCAGCCCTGGGATTTCTTTGGAACGAATGATGCTAAAGCTGAAACTCCAGTATTTTGGCCACCTCATGCGAAGAGTTGACTCATTGGAGAAGACTCTGATGCTGGGAGGGATTGGGGGCAGGAGGAGAAGGGGACGACAGAGGATGAGATGGCTGGATGGCATCACTGACTCGATGGATGTGAGTCTGAGTGACCTCCGGGTGTTGGTGATGGACAGGGAGGCCTGGCGTGCTGTGATTCATGGGGTCGCAAAGAGTCGGACACGACTGAGCGATTGATCTGATCTGATCTGATCTGATGCTGGGAAAGATTGAAGGCAGGAGGAGAAGAGGATGACAGAGGATGAGATGGTTTAATGGCATCACTGACTCAATGGACATGAGTTCAGGTAAACTCCAGGAGTTGGCAATGGACAGGGAGGCCTGGCGTGCTGCAGTCCATGGGGTCACAAAGAATTGGACATGACTGAGTGACTGAAATGAACTGAACTGTGATCTTTGATTTTTTAGCCACGTATTTAACTGTATTACTTTGTGAACATTTTCTAAAGTTTTAGAAAGGAGTAACTTTGAAGGATTTGATCATAAACTGTACAGAGGTTGAGCATACTCTATATACCCTATGACATATTATCTAAGAGTTCTTCAAAACTGTCTTAAGGGAGATAGCACAGCTCTGCAACTAATGTAACAGAGTCCTCACAAGACTATTAATTTCATTTGTTTCATTCACTCAACAATGTACGATGCTGAAGAGCAATGAGTTCTACATAATTCCACAAATTCATGCCATGGCTTCATTCCATGTCATAGATACAGGGCTCTGCGATAACCAGGGGTAGCAATGATAATGGCATATACTGTGTCCAATATCAATGTTTAGAAGGAGACCACTGCTTTTCTTTGTTGTTGTTGTTCAGTAGCTAAGTTGTGTTTGACTCTTTGTGACCCCATAGACTAGCACACCAGGCTCATCTGTCCTCCACTATCTCCCAGTTTGTTCAAATTCATGTCTATTGAGTTGGTGTTGCTATCTAATCATCTCATCCTCTGTCGCTCCCTTCTCCTTTTGCCTTCAATCTTTCCCAGGATCAGGGTCTTTTCCAATGAGTTGGCTCTTTGCATCAGGTGGCCAAAGTATTGGAGCTTCAGCTTCAGTGTTAGTCCTTCCAATGAACATTCAGAGTTGGTTTCCTTTAGGATGGACTGGTTTGGTCTCCTTGCAGTCCAAGTGACTCTCAAGAGTCTTCTCCAGCAGCACAACTTTAAAGCATCAATTTTTCAGCACTCATCCTTCTTTATGGTCCAGTACTCACATCCATACATGACTATTGGAAAAACCATAGCTTTGAATATATGGACCATTGTTGGCAAAGTGATGTCTCTGCTTTTTAATATGCCATCTAGGTTTGACACAGCTTTTCTTCCCAAGATCAAGCTTTTAATTTCATGGCTGTAGTCACCATCTGCAGTGATTTTGGAGCCCAAGAAAATAAGATCTGTCACTGTCTCCACCTTTTTCCCTTGTATTTGTCATGAAGTGATGGGATTGAAGGGCTTCCGTGGTGGCTTAGCGGTAAAGAATTCACCTGCAGTGGAGGATATGCAGGAGCTGTGGGTTCAATCTCTGGGTCGGGAAGACCCCTGGAGGAGGGCATGGCAACCTACTTCAGTATTCTTGCCTAGAGAATCCCCATGGACAGAGGAGCCTGGCAGGCTACAGTTCAAAAGGTCGCAAAGAGTTGCACACTACTGAAGTGACTTCACACACATGTATGCACGATGGGACTGGGTGCCATGATCTTAATTTTTTGAATGTTGAGTTTCAAGCCAGCTTTTACACTTTCTTCTTTCACTTCATCAAGAGGCTCTTTTGTTCCTGTTTGCTTTCTGCTGTTAGAGCAGTATCATTTGTATATCTGAGGTGGTTTATATTTCTCCCAGAAATCTTTATTCCAGTCTGGCATTTCATATGATGTACTCTGCTTATATGTTAACTAAGCAGGATGACAATACACAGCCCTGTTGTACTTCTTTCCCAATTTTGAGCCAGTCAATTGTTTCACGTCCAGTTTTAACTGTTGCTTCCTGACCCGCATACAGGTTTCTAAAATGAATGCATTTTAGCATATGAATCTTAGGGAGGAGACTGATTAATTTTGGACTCTTTAAGATAACTCCTATGATCTGTTTTATGTAAAGAATTTTTTCTTGTAATATAGACAATCTGTTAAAATATTTAATAGTCTTATTAAACAATTGGTTTATCCACTGTACTGCCCAGAGTTTTCAGAACAAAAAATAAGGAATGTCATCCTCAGAATCATAAAAATGTTAGTATTGAGTACCACTAAGCCAGACAATGGACAAATTGTTTAAAAATGTTTACAGCTACCAAACTATTCTGAAACTAACTTGAACGATTTTAGTGTACAACCACAGTTACTTAAAGGAATGAAAGCAGTGACAAAGCATATAACCATCTCATGGGTAAGGGTTTTATTACTAGAATATATAAAGTTTGAAGTTTTTATAAACAACAGTTCTGTAAACAGTGTTTTTACTTTATTGTCCATTAATAAAGATAAACAAGTTAAAATTTTAACTTGTAACTTAAGATCCTGCTATTATGGGATTATATTAGAATTATTCCTAGCTATTCCCTTCTTATGTATTTCCTTTTTTCTTTTTCATCTTCTTTTATTTTCTATTGTATTACTCATTTTGTCTTTCTTTCTTTTTTTTTTTCTTTTTCTCTTACCCAAGCCTTAGGCCTACCACTGGCACCCAGTGGCACCCCAAGGCATTGCTGATTGCACTCAACTATTTTAAGTGATCACTGACCATTGTCATTATTTCTTTGCTAAGAAAAGATCTTTTTCTATTTTAGTTGTATCATCAAAATGCTCCCCTAATTTTAATTTCTCCTCGTCTATAATACATGACTTCGTTTTAAGGTGTCACTGTTCTGTTGTCTCTTATTAGCACATTTTCTAGTATATCATTATCTACAACCTTCATTCAAAATGTCTTTAAGATGATTAAAATACATCAGTTCATTTAACTTTATCCCTTGAGTTGGAGTCACAACTGTCTTTGACTGTTCTTCGAAATACTTATCTTCTTATGAACTTAGTTTTTAGGCATGAGAAGTGAGAAATAATGCAGGGGCTTAAGAAAATAAACTTGAAAGTCTAGCCATGCCTTGGCAAACAACTTCAAATGAGATGTTTATTAGAAAAGCCTAGTCCTTCAAAAGGGAATTGCCAATGAGGCGAGGAAATGGGTTTGTGAGCTAAAGGAGTCTGCTAATGGAAATCAACACTAGTTTCTAGTTTCTGTTTATAGAGGCAGGTCAGAGAGATACCTTGAGAGCTTCCATTCTAGTGTCTAGTTAGTACACTTCTGAAAGGATACTGGACACTTTTCAGCCACTTCTCCAAAAAGAGAACCTAGAGACAGCCCCAATACAGCAGATTTCTGTATGTAAGTTTCCTCAAGCCTACTTTAATTTTCTATCTGGAGAAAAATTGCCCATGTGGATGTCATTCTAAATAAACACTGCCACTTACTTTATTTTCCAAAACTCATCCACTGAAGATAATTTTAAAATAAGATTTATCCTCCTACTGCTATATTAGTATTTATCTTCTATTGTACTGAATGTCTTCCTCAGAGAAATATTTCCTTGGCTGACAAGTATAGACAGGGAACACCATACCCTCTCATGACAGCTCCCTCTGTCAGAAAAGAACATTCTGTCATGCATTCAGTTCTTAATTAACTGGGGTTATGGAAAGCAGGCAAAGTATGGATTAAGTGTAAATCTACAGGTAAGTCCTACAGTTCATTTTTATCCTTTAATTTCAACCTCTTTCCTAATCACAACTTGTATCAGAGTTCTCAACAATTAAGTGAATACAGAGATTTGTTTCACTTCCTTTCTTATCCCTGTCTAATGAACAGGAAAATGCAAAGTGGGAAATGAGGGGAAGAGGTATTATCTACTAATATGATAATCAGTCATTGGATCTAAAGGAGCAGTCTGTATTGGCTCATTAGACAGCTTTAGTTTCTTCCTGATGTTTCCAGACTTTTCATCATTTTCAAAAAATTAATTAATTTATTTTTATTGGAGACTAATGTTGCCAACATCCGCTGGGTCATCAAAAAAGCAAGAGAGTTCCAGAAAAAACATCTATTTCTGCTTTATTGACTATGCCAAAGCCTTTGACTGTGTGGATCACAATAAACTGTGGAAAATTCTGAAAGAGATGGGAATGCCAGACCACCTGACCTGCCTCTTGAGAAACCTATATGCAGGTTAGGAAACAACAGTTAGAACTGGACATGGAACAACAGACTGGTTCCAAATAGGAAAAGGAGTACGTCAAGGCTGTACATTGTCACCCTGCTTATTTAACTTCTATGCAGAGTATATGATGAGAAATGTTAGGCTGGAAGAAGCACAAGCTGGAATCAAGATTGCATGGAGAAATATCAATAACCTCAGATATACAGATGACACCACCTTATGGCAGAAAGTGAAGAGGAACTAAAAAGCCTCTTGATGAAAGTGAAAGAGGAGAGTGAAAAAGTTGGCTTAAAGCTCAACATTCAGAAAACGAAGATCATGGCATCTGTTCCCATAACTATATGGGAAATAGATGGAGAAACAGTGGAAACAGTGTCAGACTTTATTTTTCTGGGCTCCAAAATCACTGCAGATGGTGACTGCAGCCATGAAATTAAAAGACGCTTACTCCTTGGATGGAAAGTTATGACCAATCTGGATAGCATATTCAAAAGCCGAGACATTACTTTGCCAACAAAGGTCTGTCTAGTCAAGGCTATGGTTTTTCCAGTGGTCATGCATGGATATGAGAGTTGGACTGTGAAGAAAGCTGAGGGCAGAAGAATTGATGCTTTTGAACTATGGTGTTGGAGAAGACTCTTGAGAGTCCCTTGGACTGCAAGAAGATCCAACCAGTTCATTCTAAGGGAGATCAGTCCTGGGTGTTCTTTGGAAGGACTGGTGCTAAAGCTAAAACTCCAATACTTTGGCCATCTCATGCGAAGAGTTGACTCATTTGAAAAGACTCTGGTGCTGGGAGGTATTGAGGGCAGGAGGAGAAGGGGACGACAGAAGAGGAGATGGCTGGATGGCATCACTGACTCGATGGACATGAGTCTGAGTGAACTCCGGAAGTTGGTGATGGACAGGGAGGCCTGGCGTGCTGCAATTCATGGGGTCGCAAAGAGTCAGACACAACTGAGCTACTGAACTAAACTGAACTGAATTGCTTTACAATATTGTGGTGGATTTTGCTGTACATTGACATCAATCAGCCACCGGGGGTACATGTGTCCCCCATCCTGAACCTCCCTCCACTTCCCTCCCCATCCCTACCCTCTAGATTGTCCCAGTACACCAGCTTTGAGTGCCCTGTTTCATGCATTGAACTTGGACTGGTGATCTATTTCACATATGGTAATATACATGTTTCAATACTATTCTCTCAAATCATTCCACCCTCGCCTTTTCCCATAAAGTCCAACAGTCTGTTCTTTATATCTGTGCCTCTTTTGCTGTCTTGTGTATAGGATCATCATTACCATCTTTCTAAATTCCATATATATGCATTAATATACTGGATTGGTGTTTTCTGACTTACTTCACTCTGTATATATAGGCTTCAGTTTCATCCATCTCATTAGAACTGATTCAAATGCTTTCTTTTTAATAGCTGAGTAATAATATTCTATTGTGTATATGTACCACAGCTTTCTTATCCATTCACCTGCCAATGGACATCTAGGTTGTTTCCATGTCCATGTTGTTTACAATAGCTAATTGTAAACAGTGCTGCAATGAACATTGGGGTACAAGTGTCTCTTTCAATTCTGGTTTCTTTGGTGTGTATGCCCAGAAGTGGGATTGCTGGGTCATATGGCAGATCTGTTTTCAGTTTTTTAAGGAATCCCCACACTGTTCTCCATAGTGGCTGTACTAGTCTGCATTCCCACTAACAGTGTAAGAGGGTTCCTTTTTCTCCATACCCTATCCAGCATTTATTGTTTGTAGACTTTTTGATAGCAGCCATTCTGAGAGGCATGAGATGGTATCTCACTGTGGTTTTGATTTGCATTTCTCTGATAATAAGTGATGTTGAGCATCTTTCATGTGTTTGTTCCAGGCTTTCATCATTAAGACTGGGCCCCAAATCAGGAATCAGAAGAACAAAGTTGAGGTCAAATTTTTAAAAATCCAGAATCACATCAGATGCGTGAAATATAGCCTCTAGATACATAGCTCTGGCATCCAAAACTACCAATGTAGGCAGTTTTGGTGCTAAAATTGCTTTTGTCTTCTTGAGCAATTTTTTTTGCTCCCTGGTTTTTATTTCCAATATATGAAACAGGGATTCCTTCAAACTACTCTAGGGTTAGTTTTAAGAAAAATTCTAATCACTAAAGAGCATATTTGATTTAAAAAAGAAAGAAAGAAATATATCCTCAATGTGCGCCCGGGTCATTCTGCTGTCTTCTGTGGAGGCTGTGAGTGATCCCAGGACTGCATGTTGGTCTCCCCTTCCTGGCACAAATAGCCAAAGCAAGTGCATATGTGAACTGTGTGCTCATAAATAAGATAGCTCAAAATGGGAGTATTTTTCCCATTTCTGCCAAAAAATCCTTACTTAGATTGGAATTTCCCTTTCTCTTGACCTTATTCACTTCCTATCTGTAAAACAGGGAGTTTGGATTGGATTATCTCTAAGGTACCATCTAACTCTGAGTTTCTGATGCTGCTTGTAAAAACTTGCAACTTTACCCTTTCTCTTCTTTACTTCAAGCCTTGCCCTCAGCAGAAGCATCAAAAAGTTGAAAGTCAGTTCACGCTATACTGCTGCATTTTCTTTTTATAAAAGCAATATAGTTTTATCTTTTCCTTTGGGTACTTTTATTATACTTTGAAACCCAAAAATAAATATTGGAATTAATGTGGGTACTAACTATACTTTCTGTGCTCCAGTCCAATCTCTATGCTTGGTAGTTGAACAAATTTTACCCAGGTGAGTCCATATGTTAAAAGAAACTACAAAGAGTAAAATACCACTTTACAGTGCTGAGTCATTGTCTTGGTAACAAACAAACAGCACCTTTTTCAGTAAAAAAAAAAAATGATGTTATTCTTATTTAAGAAGAGCTTACATATTTGGAAAAAATGAATCAGTATCACCTGGGCTTCTCTAGTGGCTCAGATGGTAAAGAATCTGTCTGCAACACAGGAGACCCCAGTTTGATCCCTGGGTTGGGAAGATCACCTGGAGAAGGGAATGACTATTCACTCCAGTATTCTTGCCTGAAGAATTCCATGGACAGAGAGGCCTGGTGGGCTACAGTCCATGGGGTCATAAAGAGTCAGACATGATTGAGCAAACATAGACATATAGACCATGGACAGCAATCAGCAATGATTTTCTTAAACCAGTTATTAGGGACAAAAAGATATGTTAAATGTTATGTGCCAGCCTGGATGGGAGGGGAGTTTGGGGTAGAATGGATACAAGTATATGTATGGCTGAGTCCTTTTGCAGTTCACCTAAAACTATCACAATATTGTTAATTGGCTATACGTGCTACATCACTTCAGTTGTGTCCACTTTTTTGCAACTCTATGGACTGTAGCCTGCCAGGCTCCTCTGTCCATGGGGAGTTTCCAGGCAAGAATACTGGAGTGGGTTGCCATGCCCTCCTCCGAGGGATCTTTCCCACCCACGGATTGAATGCAAGTCTCCTGCAGGTCCTGCACTGCAGGCAGATTCTTTACTCCTGAGCCACCAGGGAAGTCTGTTAATTGGCTATACTCCAAAACAAAATAAAAAGTTTTTGTTTTAAAAACATGTAAATAGGTATGTGCAAAAAAAAAAAAAAACAACTGTGTTTATATATGGCATAGAAGGGATTATGAAGGATTATGAAGCAGTCTGAACTGGAGGCAAGAAAGGGTGGTCAGAACAGAGATTGTAAGTAGGGATTCATGGAGAAGACAGGAGTGTAAGCCTCAAGAGCCAGATCATAAAAGACTTTATACATTCCAATAATAGATAGCATCAAAAATAGCATCATTAACTCAGTGGACATGAATTTGAGCAAATTCTGGGAGATAGTGGAGGACAGAAGAGCCTGGTGTACTGCAGTCCATGGGGTCAGAAAGAGTCAGGCACAACTTAGTGATTGAACAGCAAATTACAGTAAAATTTTTTGCTTGATCCTATAGGCTAGTGTGTCCCAAAGTAGGCTTGTACATATGAGGGATGCTATAAGGTGATATATGCATTACCTTGTTATTTTAATAGTATTTATTTCAACACATATTAGAAAAATAATAGACGTTCAAACTTGATTTTACCAGTATAATTGCTCAGGGGAAAACTAAAATTATTTTAAATGAATAAATTTAAAGAAAAATATTATCTAAATAATAGTACAGATGGTACACAGATACGGCAAGAAAAATTATGAGGGTGATGAACAAATGACTGATATTTGGGAAAGAGTTCTACATGGGGGCTGTTGGAGGGTTTTAAATAGGGGTTATTATAAGATTTATTGTTTTATTTAGAAAGATCAATTGCCTGTAGCATGGAGGATAGATAAAAGAGGGGACAAGTTAGGAGAGTATTGCTTTAAAATCTGAACTAAGACAGTAGCAGTGAGACCAGGAGTACATATAGATATGAAGGCAGTTAAGTAGACAGCATCTATAATGCTTGGTTAATAGGTGTTTTAATCCATGGTCCAAATGAGAAAATAAAAAGCACTCTAGGTATTTAACACAAAGGAAATTAAATACAACAAATTGTAACATTGAAGATGTTAGAACTGAGATGACACCCAGGGGATGTTGAAGCTACACAGAGATTAGCAACAGCAGGAATCCCCTGAGACTCCCAAGGCTGAAAGGACAACAAGAAGAGATGTTGTTACTAGAGACAAAGAGCAGAGGTCACACCATTGAAGCTGGAATCGTTGCAAGCCTGTCAAGTGTTAGCTGAAGACATGGAGGAGACACAGCTGCTGCCCCAAACCACTGGATTGTCTCTTCCTCCCATCATCAAGTTTCCTATTGGTGTTTCCTATTGGTTGAATTTAATCAGAGCCTCTTAATATGGAAACATGGGAAACACAGCCTGCAGTGATCAACCCTCTACAAAAAAAGAGCAGAGCAGAGAAAGGTAAGGAATGGATCTAAGGGCAATGATAAGCCTATGACTGGCATATTATGGGTGGAAAGTAGGGAAGAGAAAACCTAGTTTTATGACTTGAATAACTGGTTAGTTAGTGTGGTTATTCTCTAAGAAATATTAGAGTAGAACAGGTTTAAGATGAGTTCATTTCTTAAACTTTGAACTACATGTGAGGTATCTGTGAAACATTCAAGAGGATGGAGAAGACCAACAGGGAGTTGAAATACAGTAGGCAGAGCTGAGTGGTAATAGGGATTGTAATAATTTATGAGTGACAGTTAAAAGTATAAAAATAAATTGCTCAGGTATTTAGTATACATTAAGAAGAAAAAAGCCAAGTATTATGCTTTAGGGAAAACTAGCATTAAAAGAACAGATAGAGGAAGAGAAGCCAGTAAAGGAGCCTGAGGAGGAACACTCAAAGAGGTAGGATTAAAAGTAATGCCGAAGGAGTCAGAGTAGGACAAAGTCTCAAGATGGGAATCTTTATTTTTAAAGATTTGTTGTTTTTGTGGACAATTTTCACAATCTTTATTGAATTTGTTACTATATTGCTTCTGTTTTGGACTTTTTTTATGTTTTGGTTTTTTAACCAAGAGACATGTGGGATCTTAGCTCCTCAACCAGTGATTGAACCAGCACCTCCTGCACTGGAAGGCAAAGTCTTAATCATTTAACTGTCAGGAAACTCCCAAGAAGAGAATCTTCAGATCAGTTCAGTTGCTCAGTCGTGTCTGACTCTTTGCGACCCCGTGAATCGCAGCACGCCAGGCCTCCCTGTCCGTCACCAACTCCCGGAGTTCACTCAGACTCACGTCCATCGAGTCAGTGATGGCATCCAGCCATCTCATCTTCTGTCGTCCCCTTCTCCGCTTGCCCCCAATCCCTCCCAGCATCAAAGTCTTCTCCAATGAGTCAACTCTTCACATGAGGTGGCCAAAGTATTGGAGTTTCAGCTTTATCATCATTCCTTCCAAAGAAATCCCAGGGCTGATCTCTTTTAGAATGGACTGGTTGGATCTCCTTGCAGTCCAAGGGAATCTCAAGAGTCTTCTCC
>SJYU01008825.1:0-23177 GCA_006410795.1 Tragelaphus strepsiceros | reverse complement strand
GGTAGGATTTTGAACTGAAACCTCCCTTAGTGTTTTGTCTAGTTCTCTAGAACTTGCTCTGAAATTCACATCAACCCGATATTTGAGTAACTCTGAAATATTGCTGGTACCATCCTTCATCCTGTAGGATGTCTTATCTCCAAAATTTCTGTGGTTTCTTAGCCATGGTGGGATGCATTTCTATACCTATTGGTAGCCTGCTGATCTGACAACTCCTCTCTTCTCATGGCAGTTTTCCCTCTTAATATTCTTGTCAATCAAGGCACAAGGCCCACAGGAGGAACATGTGTGGTAGCAGCAGATGGTGGCACCATGGGGGATTTCTGTCCTAACTTAAGTACTGTAACAGCAAATGCTCCAATTCTGTATTGGTCACCCTTTCCCATCAGCTCCAGCCACCACAACATTGCCTAGTTCCTTTTTCCTTCCAAATGCACTTCTCTCTTGTTTCCTATTCTGTTCTATTAAAATCTCCCTTTCCTGTTAGCAGTTTAGCTGCTGTGTGTACCTATCTACCTAGGTGCATGTATGGGGAGATAAAGACAGGTAGGTGTGCATCACTTGTGTCCAACTCTTTGAGACCCTATGGGCTGTAGCCCCCCAGCCTCCTCTGTCCATTGAATTGTCCAGGCAAGAATACTGGAGTGGGTTGCTATTTCCATCTCCAGGGGATCTTCCCTACCCAGGGATTGAACCCGTGTTTCTTACATCTCCTGCATTGGCACGTGTGTTCTTTACCACTAGCATCGCCTGGGGAACCGCTAATTAGTCTTCTTTTTAAAGATGCAGAGAAGTTTAGTTCTCCATTCTAACATCACTTTCATGCTCAAGATTTAAATATTCCAAAACTCATTAATACACTTCTTGAGGTCTACTCCCAAGTTCCCCTCTTACCACCACGAGAAACCATGGGAGATATGGTAATGCTTTCTTTTATTTCTACTCACTAGAAGTGGACAGAGGAGCCTGGCGGGCCACAGTTCATGGGGCCACAAAGAGTTGAACATGACTAAGCAACAAACACACATAAGTGGATGAACAATTTAGTTTCCCACTGGGATAAAACAGAAATTATTCTCATCTCTCCAACTATTAAAAGCCAGAAGAGGGATTTCCGTGGTGGTCCAGTGGTTAGGACTCACTGCAGGGAGCACAGCTTCAGTCCCTGGTTGATGAACAAAGATCCTATATGCTCAGCCAAAAAAAAGAAAAAAAAAGGCAGAATAGAGTATAGTCAGCTCAGATTTTGAATAATTATTTTTTTCCCTTAATCTATTTGTGTAAGGGAAAAAAAAAGTCACTTAAATCCAGATGGCAGTATGTACTCTAGCTTGAGATTGTGTGTGAGACGGTCTCTTCTCCAGATTTTGTTGTGTAGCTGAGTGGGCTCCTTCCCCCACCCCAAACTCATCTGTTTGCTTTCCCTGGGTTTTTTTTCATCTAAACAGGTTTCTAATGAAATACATTATTTTATACATTTGAAATTCTAATGGGGTAGAACAGAAAAAACAGGCCCTTGCAACCACTTCAAATGCTTTTTGAAATTACTTGATGTATTTAAAAAAAGAAAAACTTAATCAACCAAGTGAATAAAACTAGGGTGAAGAGCAAGTTCTGTCCCCCCTTATACAGTTGTGAGCTAGATGGGCCACAGCTGGAATGTTTGGAACATAATTTCAATTAGCTTCACCTAGACTTGGCAGCTACACCACCACCAGGCCAGGATTGTTCAATCACAGAACTATGGACAACGGACTGTTCTGTGCATTGTAGGATCGCAGGCAGCAGCCCTGGCTTCCTACCATTACAGGCCAGTCGCACCCATCACACATGGTGAACACCAAAACTGTTCTTACAGAACCAAATGTCCCCTAGGGGCCAAAATACCCCTGCTGATAACCAGTGGCTCTAGTTCATCTGTGGTTGTGCAAACCTCATCTGCAATTAGGGGTTGACTCCTATATAATACAAAAAATTGTTAGCATTGTTGAACATGTCTTGGAGCAACTGTTGGTACAAAGAACCATTGCAGGTCTAAAGTCTTCCTGCCATTACAGTCTAAAGCTGTCCTACTCAACCTGTCGAGTGAATGCAGCTTCTAATTCAGTAGGCTGGGTGACGGGTGGGGGGTGGTGCCTGGGATTCTCCATTGTTAAGAAGTTCCCATGAAATGTACCACACTTTGGGAGGAAAAGGTCTAAAGGATAATTGAGTCCTTAGTGATATTAAGCCTTTCTGTACACACAGGTTCACTCTAGGACTCTAGTTGGTTCACCAGTCCTTGGGAAGACAATTCTGACCTAGTCTTCTCTTTGTCTTAGGCTGTTGCTGCGAATTCCACTCTATTCCTTCAGCATCGTGGTACTGGATAAGCATGGCGTGGACAAGGAGCGCTACGTCTCCCTGGTGACGCCTGTGGCCCTCTTCAACCTGATCGACACTTTCCCCTTGAGAAAAGAGGAGATGATCCTGCAAGCAGAAATGGGCCAGACCTGTAATACCTGATGGGCTGTGTCCTCTCTCAGTAGTGCCTCTTCTCTCTACATCGAGCCACACACACAGAAAGGCCTGAAAAATATCCTTGATGTACAGATTTTTATTTGTAATTTTTAAAGTCTATTTTATTATTATAAGCTTTCTTGGCACTTAATTTTACACTGCTTTTTGTACTTTGTAGCAAAAACTGAATATACTTACTCTCTTAATTCCATCATGGCTGGTTACTTTGGTAGAGAAACTAGAAACTACAACTACATACAAGCTTCCCATGCATTTATACAGTGTGACACGTATGTATCTTCTGTTTTATATGAAACTTACTAATAAAATATTTTAGAGCAAATGTGCTAAAAATCATTTTTTCTCAAGCATTAGCCATACTTGCTCAGTGTGGTCACTGGTCTTCAGACTGTGATTATTGGTGTTTTAGGAGTGGAAAAATTAGTCTCAGGAGGGGCTCTGTTGAGCTGAGAGAGCTGAACTTTCAAGTGTCAGAGGAGCCCCTAAAGCAACAAGCTGGCAATGAAAGAGGTAAGACTTTTATCACTTACTGTGCTGCTATAACCAACAAGCTAAAACTGGAGCTTCCATCTTCTATTTTTCCATCTGTATTCTTTCCAATGGACCAGTGGTCACCAGGTGCAAGCTCAGGTGGGTTACAAAGACATGAGGTTGTCACATTGTTGAGGGAGACCCAGCTCTGGCAGCCTTATGGACTTTGGGGTCATGGAAGGATGAACAGCTAGGAGTGGGAAAATACTGGATCTTGAATCGGGGGGAAAGCTTCCCTCCCTTCCTCCTGTAAGGCCCCAGGAGAGGAACGTGAGGACCTGTGCTCAAGGCCTCAGAGACCTAGGAATAAAGTCACTTGGGCTAGGAATACAGATATGTGACAGGACACTTCTAGGCCTTGACTGCAGTTCCAGCCAGTGGCTGTGATTCATTGACTGTATACCAGCAGTCTGTGTGGGGCAAGCAGCTTTCCCTCATGAGGCCTTCCAAGGGAAGGCTCTGTATTAGTATTTGCCTAAGGTCAGGCCTGAAAAACCATACTTTTACAACTAGGAGTTGGACTCTCTCAACTCTCATAAGCAAACCCTGATCCAAACTGACATTCTGAAATTGAAGGGAAAATTTCAATCAATTCCTGAACAAATAACTAAATCAATGATGAAACGCCCAAATTCCAACCTGGAGGTTTAAAACTAGCAGCAGATTTGACACTTTTGAACATTAGACAGTGATTGCTATCCTGTGAATAGGTTTATATTTCATTTACAAATGATTTTTCCCCTAGTAGCTGCTCTTTGACCTCTGTCTTCCACAAATGTATCTATCAGATAAAAGGTTAACGACATGATTGGGAAAGGAAGATTAGCCAATGGCGAGTATGTGAAGCCATGAACATTTCAAAAGACCACTTGTCACAATTCAGTAAATGTATCAGCCCACATTAAAGCTCTATCTGTGAAAAGCCAGCCTGTGCCCTTTGCCCCATACATGAAAGATCCAAGGCTTGAAGATGGGCTGATGTTTAAGGAGCTGCTCAGATTTCTTCAAACAAGTCTTCTGTTCTGTTCTGTTCTACTACAAGCACTTTGCCTAATGAGATACAGACTATTTGAAGAATGAATACACTGTGGTATGTCATGGTACATGCTGCTGCTGCTGCTAAGTCACTTCAGTCGTGTCCGACTCTGTGCGACACCATAGACGGCAGCCCAGCAGGCTCCCCGTCCCTGGGATTCTCCAGGCAAGAACACTGGAGTGGGTTGCCATTTCCTTCTCCAACGCATGAAAGTGAAAAGTGACAGTGAAGTCGCTCAGTTGTGTCAAGTCCTACCTTTTTCTTTCCTCCCCTCTAACTTGTAGTTCATCTCAGTTTAGTTCAGTCACTCAGTCGTGTCCGACTCTTTGTGACCCCTTGAGTCGCAGCACGCCAGGCCTCCTTGTCCATCACCAACTCCGGGAGTTCACTCAAACTCACGTCCATCGAGTTGGTGATGCCATCCAGCCATCTCATCCTCTGTTGTCCCCTTTTCCGCCTGCCCTCAATCCCTCCCAGCATCTGAACATGCATAAATAAATGAAAGAACCTTTGCACAGGCCAGCGAAGACATCTGTCCATCTGTGCATACGAAAGTGAATAGATAGGAAAGTGAGTACATAGCTCAGAAGAGACTACTGAGGTAAAGGGAACTGCAGAAGCAGCAGTGGAAACATCAGTGGTGACCTCTCTAGCAAAGGAAGTGAAAGTCTGTCAGGCCATGGGGGCTACAGCTGGAGGCTCCCCTTGCTCTTCAGCAACATCCTGCATAGCTGAAGTGCTGCTGCTGCTGCTAAGTCACTTCAGTCGTGTCCGACTCCGCGTGACCCCATAGACATCAGCCCACCAGGCTCTCCTGCCCCTGGGATTCTCCAGGCAAGAAAACTGGAGTGGGTTGCCATTTCCTTCTCCAATGCATGAAAGCGAAAAAGTGAAAGTGAAGTCGCTCAGTCGTGTCTGACTCTTAGCGACCCCATGGACTGCAGCCCACCAGGCTCCTCCATCCATGGGATTTTCCAGGCAAGAGTACTGGAGTGGGGTGCCATTGCCTTCTCCGATAGCTGAAGTGAGACATCCACAATTGTGGGGAGGAGGAGGGAAGAAGGCAGACCAAGGGAACTGGAGCAATGTATCTCCTGCTGTCTGCCCTGAGATGCCCACCACCCCCTAGTTGAAGAGTCCCCCAACCAGGCCATGGGCACCCAAAGCCCCCAGTATGTACACATCTCACACTCTGCTGCCACCTTTTTAAAAAAGTTTTCCCCACCATTGTTTTTTCCCTATATACACTCCCAACCCTAGCAGGGAGTTGATTCCTCTAAAAAGGACTAAAACTTTTGCTATAGCGCCACCTTCTGGAAAGCAAAAGGAAGGCTCTTAACTACTAATCTGAATGGAAGTAAACAAAATCTTACCTAAGAAAGGTGGTCGCTATGACAAACAAGGCAGCAGAGGCTCTCAAACACTGAAAGAAAAAATAGTAACATGGTATCACAAAAAGAAGATGACAATTCTCCAGCACCCGAGGCCAAAGATATAGACTATTGCAATCTAACAAAGAAATCGAAACAGTACTTCTATGAACTCAGAAATAAAATGAACGAACAGGACTATTTCACCAGAGACTGAGATCCTATAAAGAATTGAGAAATAAGAAAAAATGTATCAGAAAGCATTTGAAATAGAGATCATATGGAAAAGAGAATAAATGAGCTTGAGGATTGGAATTTAGAAATGATATGAGTATAAAAGGGGAGAGAGTTAAGATTAATGGGTATACCAGAATAAGAAGAAAGGGAGAAGTGGGCAGAGGGCTTAAAGTAATAGTAGCTGAGAACTTACCAAATCTGGACAAGGAACTGTATTTACAAGTCCTCGGAGCTAATAGAACCTTATCATCTCAATGCAAAAAGACTTTCTCCAGGACACATTATAATAAAACTGTCAAAAGTCAATGAAAAAGAATTTCAAAGGCAGCTAGGTAAAAGATGAGAGTAGCCCACAAAGGACCACCACCCCACCATATTAGGGTATATTAGTCGCTCAGTCGTGTCCAACTTTTTGTGTCCTTATGGATGGTAACCTGCCAGGCTCCTCTGTCCATGGGATTCTCCAGGCAAGAATACTGGAGTGGGTTGCCATTTCCTTCTCCAGGGCATCTTCCAATCCAGGGATTGAACCTGGGTCTCCTGCATTGCAGGTAGATTCTTTACCATCTGAGCCACCAATGAAGCTGAATTAGTGTATCAATAGGTTTCTCAAAAGAAGCTACAGGCCAGGAGAATCTGGAATAGCATGAAACTTCTAGAATAAAATATAAGGAATAAGCTTCCTGATACTAGACTTGGCAATGATGGTTTTTCCTGACATGGCACTAAAAGGACACAACAAAAGCAAAATCATCAAACTCAAAACCTTTTTCACAGCAAATAAAATAATCAACAAATATTTGCAAATCACAGAGCTGATATGAGATTAATATGCAAAATACATAAAGAACTTATTCAACTCTATAGCACAATACCAAACCAAGTGGACAGAAAATCTGATAGACATTTTTCCAAAGAGTACATCAAAATGGCCAAGAGGCACATGACAAGATGCCCAGTTCACTATTCAGCAGGAAAATCAAGATCAAAACAACAAATAGTTATCTCATACCTGTTAGAATGCTTGTTCTCAGAGACAGAGACAACACACACTGGTGAGGATGTGGTGAAAGGGAATTAGTCCAACCACTATGGAAAATATGAAGGTTCCTCAAAAAATTAAAAATAGATCCATCATCAGTTCAGATCAGTCACTCAGTCGTGTCCGACTCTTTGTGACCCCATGAATCGCAGCACGCCAGGCCTCCCTGTCCATCACCAACTCCCAGAGTTCACTCAGACTCCCGTCCATCGAGTCAGTGATGCCATCCAGCCATCTCATCCTCTGTCGCTCCCTTCTCCTCTTGCCCCCAATCCCTCCCAGCATCAGAGTCTTTTCCAATGAGTCAACTCTTCGCACGAGGTGGCCAAACTACTGGAATTTCAGCTTTAGCATCATTCCTTCCAAAGAAATCCCAGGGCTGATCTCCTTCAGAATGGACTGGTTGGATCTCCTTGCAGTCCATCATAGAATCCAAT
Organism: Tragelaphus strepsiceros; assembly: GCA_006410795.1. Classification (NCBI taxonomy): domain Eukaryota; kingdom Metazoa; phylum Chordata; class Mammalia; order Artiodactyla; family Bovidae; genus Tragelaphus; species Tragelaphus strepsiceros. The sequence continues at coordinate 16,004 of SJYU01008825.1, read as the reverse complement.
AATCCCCCTTCCATCTATTTACCCAAAGGAAATGAAAACAGGATTTTGAAGAGATAATAGGCACACCCATGTTTATTGCAGCATTATTAACTATAGCCAAGATATGAAGATAAGTCACATGCCCATCAACAGATGAATGGAAAAAAGATGTGGCATGTATACATAATGTAATAGTATTCAGCCATGAGAAAGGATGATACCCAGCTCTCTGTGACAACATGAATAGACCTTGAGGATATTATACCAAGGAAGAGAAACCAGAGAAAAATAAGTACTGTATGATATCACCTATATGGGGAAACTTAAAAAGTCAAACACGTAAAGACTAGAGTAAAATGGTGATTACCAGTGGGTGGAGCATAAAACTGATGTTGTTTAAGGGCACAAACTTGTAATGAGTAGTAAATAAACCATAGACATTTAATTCACGGTATAATGAATACAGACAAGTAATATATACTAAAATTATATAAAGTGATAAATACTGCTAAAATGGCAATCATATTGCAATATTTAAATCCACAAAATGCTATATGTCGAATTTGTTCAATAAAAAGTACATAGATGCATACATGCATTTGTATACATACCCTACAACAAACTTTGGGGCCATTTCAAAATAATAGGCTGTCTTCTAGAGGACTGGCTGCTCACAGCAAATCTTACAGGATATTTCTATGTGCTTTTTGGACCCCAGAAAAACAATCCTCAGTTATGCCTGGTCACACCGTTTGGCACAGCAGCACTTTACTAATGTGCATGCATGTGTGTGTGTGTATAATAAAGGGGCAGGCGATTAAATTGGCTGAATTCAGACTCTGCTTTGGTAGATAGCAGCTGGAGTTTCAGTTCAGTTCTGTTAAACTTCACTGGGCTCCTTGGAACCTGCCCCCCACTCCTCACCTGCATATGAGTGGCACAGTGATCTGTGAGAAATGCAGATAGTTTACACACAGAATCAGGGGCTCTCCTTCTTGCTCCCTACCTTTGGCTATCTCCTTTCTGAGATTTCCCTTCTGACTTCTCAGTTGCCACAGTAGCTCTTTCCATCTCCGGTGGTTCTTCAAGCCATTTAAGACTATCTTCAGTAAAGCTCCTCCCTAAGATCAGCCTGGTGCACACAGCAACCAGCCCTTACACAAAACCCAGCAAACCCTGATGACTCACCTAGTATATGTGCCCTCTTCCAACTGATGACTGTCCTCCAGTATCTGCCTGCATTTTCGTCACTCTCCAATTCCTGCAGATAGCTATTTTCTATATTTTGTCCACATATAATTGTTTGTGGGAGGCAGGTCTAGTAGGAGCTGCTGGACCATTATCAGAAGGCTAGCGAAGGGTGAACCAGAAGGCTGAAGAGTCTAGGCCATTGTCAGAGAGCTGTAGATTTCACCTCTACAGGCCTTCAATGCCGGGACTTCAGCTTAGATGAATGGGGTGGGGAATGAAGGAGAAAAAAGGCAATGAGATCGTCTAAAGCACATTGAAGGTAAGATCAATGACTGACACGCTGGTAACCATATAACGCATCTATTCATGCATTGAAAATTACCCCAAAGCTTAGTGACGTCACAAGAAACATTTATTCTCTCTCACATTGTCTGTGGGTCATGAATTTGAGAGCAGCTTAGCTCAACAATTCTGGCTTGTACTCTCTCATGAGGCTGCAGTCACCTGAAGGCTTGGTGGGCTGGAGGATCCACTTCCATGGAGGCTCAGTCACATGACTGGCAAGTTGGAACTGGTTGTTGGAAGAGGCCTCTATTATTCCCCACATGAGCCTCTCAAGTGGCATGAGTGTTCTCATAACATGGTGGTGTCTTCTTCCAGTGGAAGTGATCCAAAAGAGAACAAAGCAGAAGTGACAATATCTTTTATGACCTAGCCTCAGAAGACATGCAGTTACTTCCAAGGAATCCTAGATCTCACATATGTCAGCCCTATTCAGTGAGGGAAGGGGATATATAAATGTATGGATACCAAGAGGTGAAGCTCACGGTGGGGAGAGACAATTTGAAGGCTGGCTTCTATAGCATCTAAACACTTTTATATTAGAGAATCATTCAGTGATCTTTAGGATAGGGGTAGTGTGGTCAGTAATGTAGATAGGTCTGCTTAATATGTATTCAACCCTTTTTAGCATGCAGATGAAGAAAGACAAATTATATTCCCCAGGTCCCATTGCAGCTGTAGTTTGAGAAGTGATGAAGATTCTATCAGGTAAGGGAGGCTGGGGCAAGAGATCAAGTGGGAGTATGGGGTTAGCAGATGTAAGCTATTTTATACAGGATGGTTAAGTAACAAGGTACTACTGTATAACACAGGGAACTATATGCAGTAGAAACCATAATGGAAAAGAACTTGAAACAAATATATATATCTGAATTACTTTGCTGTACAGCAGAAATTAACACAACATTGTAAATCAACTATACTTCAACAAAAATTGAAAAACAAAACAGATTCCATCAGTCACATGCACTCAAAGTGTGACTTGGTTTTGAAACTAAATCAATGTGTGGAAAGAGAAAAATGCAGAACAAGCATATTATTCTAGACTGTGGCTGAGGCAGTGTGGTTTTTTGCCAAAAACTGATGGCAGCTTCTTAATTGGGACCATGACTTCTTGATGGTGGCAAGAATGGAATGGTTCTAGAACAAGCAAATCTACTGGTACCTTCTCAATCTGGTAGGCAAATTCCTGATTTTCTAGTTTCTTGGCAGCTCCTTTGGCAGTCCCAAGTGGCTTGGGGAGGTGTTCAGCAAGTTCAGCATACAGACTATGTCTTCATCTTTCACGTCTAGATGATGAGGGAATCCTTTCTGTTTAGCTGTAATAGATTCTATTTTCTGAAACTCAATCTTGAGTGATACTGATAGCAAAATAAAAATTGTAGTCTTCAAACACTGGATTTGTTGGACTTTGCTTCCTTGAAATTCAATAGTTAGCAGAGATATTTAAGTACCTCTTGGAAAAATATCTTATAAGCCATACTGAAACCAATCAGCACAAATGCGCATTTATTTTTTAGCAATGCTTCATCATCCAGGTAGAGGACGAGAGAAGGCATGTTAGAGAACTGATCTAGGGGTGGAGGGTTGTGCTAAAGGTGTGGTGAAAGGACAAGGGTGAGGGAGGTATATTGTAGGACTGAGAAAATGTGATGACCAACAGCGACCTGGATCAGTCTGAAAAGAAAGGGCAGCAACAGCACTAATATATTGAACACATATAGGGAAGGGCTGGTGATCCCCAGGTGGTTGAAGATTGAATGTAGTCAGTAAAAGATAAGTGGCATTTAGAAAATAGGTGATGACAGAGAATGGAGGGAAACACTCTTGGAATTGTGATGTTAGAGAGGTGGATGGGTTGTCCGTATGATAAGTCCTCTTGGCAAGATTGAACACAGAGAAGATAAATGAGATTGAAATTCCAAAGGCTTATTTAAGTGTGGAGGAGAGAACCAAATGTAATGTAGATGGGTGGTTGTAAGGGGAGGTGATGGAAGTCGTATGTTAGGAGGCAGGAATCTCAGAGGAAGTCTTTTGCTTAGGTTAGGTTAAAAATGAAGAATTAGAAAGGGCAGTGGAGAATTGGAATGATAATGACAGTGCCTCTCAACCAACAAATACTGAAGTATTATCCTCCAAGAAAAGTGATGCAGGATAAAGTCAGGATTGTCCTGAAAAGATACCAAAGATATAGGAAGCCTAATTTACTATGAAGTGTGTGTGTGTGTGTGTGTGTGTGTGTGTGTGTGTGTGTGTGTGTGTGTGTGCGTGCGTGCGTGCGCGTGCCCACATATGGTAGTGGTTCAGAAGGCATCAAAGAAAGTCTGGGAGCGAGTTCAGCAGGGGAACACTCAGAGCAGTATGAGAATTACAGGACAAAAGACTAGTGAGAAGACTGGTAAGGCATCTCAGGCTTATAACTGAAGGATTATAGAAATAAGCATGGATGAATCTGACAGCTCTGATGTTCCCATTTTAGGGTACAACACTTTGGTGCCAGAAGTGACTCACACAGTAATTTCCAAGTATCCCATCCTAGACTCCAAGGCAGGAAAAGCCAGGGCCCTACCATGGCCAGAACTAACTCTATGCTGAGGGCTGGGCCCAGCTCTTCCTGTTTCAGGGTCTAAGAAAGGTTACACGAGTTATCATGAGTTGTCACAAAAAGTGACAGGATTCCCTAGAGAGTACAGCTGACCCTTAAACCACATAGGGGTTAGGGATGCTGACACACACAGTTCAAAATCCATATATAACTTTAAAGTGGGAAAGTACGCCCCTGTGTCTGTGGTTCTGCATCCCTGGATTCAACCTACCTCAAACCATTTAGTTCTTTAGTATTTGCTACTGAAAAAAAAAAATTGGATCCACACAGTTCAAATCCATGTTGGTCAAGGGTCAACTGTAGTTGGTTCCATCTGTGGGGCAGGAAAACTCAAAAGGGATCCTGAGACATCTCCTTATTGTTAAAAGGTAAGAATGGTTTCAGAGGTAACTGAGGTAATATTTTGTCTTAAGTGAAGATAAGGANAGGATCTCCTGCAAATCAATAATAAAATATAAATAACAAAATAGTGAAAGATTTAATCAGTTCAAAAAGAAGACATATGAATGGTCAATAGCATATGAAAAGATGTTCAAAAAAGATGTTCAAAAGATGTTCATCTTTAGTCATCAGGGAAATGAAGAATGAAAACTACAATAAAATACGCTTGAGTGGACTTCCCTGCTGGTCCAGTGGTTAAGAATCATCCTGCCAATGCAGGGGACACAGTTTGGATCCCTGGGCCAGGAAGATCCCACAGGCCGCAGTGCAACTAAGCCCGGGCACTACAACTACTGAGCCCGTGTTTTGCAACAAAAGAAGCCACCGCAATGAGAAGCTCCTGCACCACAACAAGAGAGTAGCCCCTGCTCTCCACATCTAGAGAAAAGCCTGTGCACAACAATGACATCCCAGCACAGTCTAAATAAACATATATTCAAAAAAATATGTTTGAGTGGTTAAAATTTCAAAAAGACTGATAATACTAAGTGTTGATCAGAGGTAGAACTGCAACTCTCATACACTGCAGGTAGGGGTGTGAAGTGGTAAAAGTACTTTTGAAAAATGGTAAATTCTTATAAAGTTAAACATACAACTTCCCTATGACCCAACAGTCTCACTCCTTGGTATTTATTTAAGGGAACAAAAAATGTATAAACGGGCAAGACAGAATAAAATTCAGCAGTAAAAACAACAAATTACTGATATGTGCAACATTCAAAATCATGTGGAATGAAAGCCTGACCCAAATGAGCACACATTGTATAATTCCATTTATATGAAATCTGCAAACAGACACAACTAGTCTGTAGTGACAGAAATCAGCACAACAGTGATTTCATCCATCGGGGAGAAACTGATTGGAAGGAAGCATAAGGGAAACATCACAGGGTGTAAGAATGTTTCATCTTGATAGGGATGTGGGTTACATGGATGTATACAGCACAAGCTGGAATCAAGATTGCCGGGAGAACTATCAATTACCTCAGATATGCAGATGACAACACCCTTATGGCAGAAAGTGAAGAAGAACTAAAGAGCCTCTTGATGAAAGTGAAAGAGGAGAGTGAAAAAGTTGGCTTAAAGCTCAACATTCAGAAAACTAAGATCATGGTATCTGGTCCCATTACTTCATGGCAAATAGATGGGGAAACAGTGGAAACAGTGGCAGACTTTCTTTTGGGGGCTCCAAAATCACTGCAGATGGTGATTGCAGCGATGAAATTAAAAGACACTCCTTGGAAGAAAAGTAATGACCAACCTAGACAGCATATTAAAAAGCAGAGATATTACTTCATCAACAAAGGTCTGTCTAGTCAAAGCTATGGTTTTTCCAGTACTCATGTATGGATGTAAGAGTTGGGCTATAAAGAAAGCTGAGCACTGAAGAATTGATGCTTTTGAACTGTGGTGTTGGAGAAGACTCTTCAGAGTCCCTTGAACTGTAAGGAGACCCAACCAGTCCATCCTAAAGGAAATCAGTCCTGAATATTCATTGGAAGGGCTGATGCTGAAGCTGAATCTCCAATACTTTGGCCACCTGATGCGAAGAACTGACTCATTTGAAAAGACCCTGATTCTGGGAAAGATTGAAAGTGGGAGGAGAAGGGGATGACAGAGGATAAGGTGTTTGGATGGCATCACTGACTCAATGGACATGAGTTTGAGTAAACTCCAGGAGTGTGATGACGGACAGGGAGGCCTCTCGTGCTGCAGTCCATGGGGATGCAAAGAGTCAGACACGACTGAGTGACTGAACTGAGCTGAACTGATACAGCTTTCAAAACACATCCAACCCTATACTTTAATAGGTGCATTTCATCATAGGTAAATTATGCTTCAATAAAAAAGGGTAAAAAAAATAAAGGAATAAATTAGTTACCCTGAAGAAAGAACTAGTAAAGGCTAACTGAATACCAAAAATATGATAATGATTAATGTCAACTGGAACTGTAAGTCCACACTGATGTAAATGGTCAAAAAGCAGAAAGCATCCTTTAGAAAGACATATATAATGATGTGAATTAATCACAAAATGCCAGTGTGAGCCAAGGATGCTGGATAGATGACTAACTACCAAAGATGAAGGGGTAAGCTGCGAGAAGATTATGTTAGTCCAACATCAGAAGCACATATATAGAACAATATTAAGTGGGAATCAGTATGAGGATTGTGGGAAAAGAGTTTATAGAACACTGCACAGCTGGAGGAGGACACATTTTTCAATGACCTGGTTTTGACTTTGCTGTGTCTCTAAAGATCAGGACACGACCTGTTGATCTTGGTTCAAGTATGAGAAAAGACAATAACTCCATTTCATTTCACAGCAGTGCAGCTTAAACTATACTACCTCTCCTTGATGATGATTATAAATCTGGAAAAATACAGGAAAAAAAGTCACCGGAGTTCATTGGACTTCAACCAAAAGCAGGCAAAAATTATAGAAGATACAGCCCTCAAAGAATGAAGCACACTGGATGAAGCACACACATTTAGTTGGCTTTTACTCTGAAGCCTCCTCCATTTGCTTGGTGCATTGGACATGGAGCTCAAGCAGAAAGCTGCAGTCTTAACTGGGCCGAGGCTCCATCAGAGGGCAGACAAGATGAAAACAACAACCACAGAAAACTAACCAAACTGATCACATGGACCACAACCTTGCCTAACTCAGTGAAACTGTGAGCCATGCCATGTGGGGCCACCCAAGATGGATGGGTCATGGTGGAGAGTTCTGACAAAACATGGTCCACTGGAGAAGGGAATGGCAAACAACTTCAGCATTCTTGCCTTGAGAACCCCATGAATAGTATGAAAAGGAAAAAGGATATGACAGTGAAAGGTGAGTCCCCCAGGTCAGTAGGTGTCCAATATGCTACTGGAGAAGAGAGGAGAAATATCCCCAGAAGGAATGAAGAGGCTGAGCCAAAGTACAAAGAACACCCAGTTCTGGATGTGTCTGGTGGTAAAAGTAAAGTCCAATGCTGTAAAGAACAATATTGCATAGGAACCTGGAATGTTAGTTCCATGAATCAATGCTGGAGTCCAGCTCCAGCAGCCAGGAAATCAGCCTGAAGGGGTGAGTGGTATCAATGGACGATGATGTAGCCTCTGACTCATAGTATGGAACTACATGTTTATTTCAAGCTTCAGGTTTTCTTTTATACTTTGACAAAAGCATTAGGTCAGAGGTTTGACATTTTTAGTTTCCCCCACCCAGATTTACTGTCTCCAGAAATCATTGTTGTCCTTCAAACAGAGTTCCTGCTTCAGCGATTCTCTCAGAATCGGCTTTACTATCTATTATCTACTTTCTCTTATGTGTCCTATACTTAACTTGTGATTACGTTGTAACTCATGTTACATTCCTCAGTTTATTTCTTATCTTTCTAAATCCTGTTTGCCCCTAGCATCTTAAGATCACTATCTCCTAAAAAGGCTTCTAGCTATTCTTAATTATTCTTAAACCCTAAACTCAGCAAACTTCTTTTGTCATAAATATTTCCCTCACAAACAGGTCTCAGAAAACAATCCTTCCCATGGCCTTAAGCTTCGGCCTATTTGCTCATCTTTGTAAAGATCCTTCAACAAATGTCAATGGTTACTTTATAGATTATTTTTTGGGTGCAACTGTAGAAGGCTTTGTGCTTTCTCATGCTTCTTTCAAGCACCTTAACATTCTTTCCAGCCAACTCAACCAAAGAAAGGAAAGAACAAGTCAGAATCACAAGGCTTAACTCCTTCATCCGGGGACCGTGCCTGCAAGATGAGGAGAGGGGGGTGGGGCCGTGCCTCCATTTTGTCAGTAATGCCTAACGCGGCTCCTGACAAATGAAGGTAAATTGGAAGCAATCAAACAGATGGTAAGAATGAACATCAACATTTTAGGAATTAGTGAACTAAAATGGATAGGAATGCTATGCTATGCTATGCTAAGTCACTTCAGTCATGTCCGACTCTGTGTGACCCCATAGATGGCAGCCCACCAGGCTTCCCCATCCCTGGGATTCTCCAGGCAAGAACACTGGAGTGGGTTGCCATTTCCTTCTCCAATGCATGAAAGTGAAAAGACAAAGTGAAGTCGCTCAGTCATGTCCAACTCTTAGCGACCCCATGGACTGCAGCCTACCAGGCTCCTCCATCCGTGGGATTTTCCAGGCAAGAGTACTGGAGTTGGGTGCCATTGCCTTCTCCGATGGATAGGAATGGGTGAATTTAATTCAGATGACCATTATATCTACTACTGTGGGCAAGAATCTTAGAAGAAATGGAGTAGCACTCATAGTCAACATGAGAGTCCAAAATGTAGTACTTTGGTGCAATCTCAAAAACAACAGAATGATTTCTGTTCATTCCCAAGGCAAACCATTCAGTATCAAAGTAATCCAAGTCTATGCCCCAACCACTAATGCTGAAGAAGCAGAAGTCAAATGGTTCTATGAAGACCTACAAGACCTTTTAGAACTCACACCCAAAAAGAGATGTCCTTCTCATCATAGGGAACTGGAGTGCAAAAGTAGGAAGTCAAGAGATATGTGGCGTAATAGTCAAGTTTGGCCTTGAAGTACAAAATGAAGCAGGACAGAGGCTAACAGAGTTTTGCCAAGAGAACACACTGGTCATAGCAAGCACCCTCTTTCTAACACAACAAAAGACTACACATGGATATCACCATATGACCAAGACTGAAATCAGATTGATTATATTCTTTGCAGCCAAAGATGAAGAAGCTCTATACAGTCAGCAAAAACAAGATCAGGAGCTGACTGTGGCTCAGATCATGAACTCCTTATTGCAAAAATTCTAACTTATATTGAAGAACAACATAGGGAAAACCATTAGGCCATTCAGAGGGCAGCTATGAAGAGGCTAGAAATCTAGGAGACTGGAGAGAGCAGAAAGCCACAGGGAGGGAGGCTCCAAATCTGCATATAAATTCATCTCAAATCCGTAAGTGCCCCCTGAGGAGTGCATGTGCAGAGCCAAGCTCAAAGGAGCCCAGGGAGAAAACAATAGTTGAAAGAAAAAGATCTGAACAGACATCTCAGTAGCCGATCAGTGCTGGAGATTGAATCAAGGTAAAGGGGCTTTTTGAACAAGTTGGGCTTCCCTTGAAAACCCAGAAATAAAGATTAAGCCTTTGGTCTAAGGTAAACTGAAATAGATCTGCTCAACAAAGCCTACAGCCAAACTTCCATAAGATCAAGATGACTGAATTTAACTGGGCAAAAATGAAAACAAAGCTAGCCTATGTGTATAGACATTTCCTTAAACTAGCAGTTCTCAAACTTTCGGAGCACCGGCTTAAAGCTCAACATTCAGAAAACTAAGATCATGGCATCTGGTCCCATTACTTCATGGCAAATAGATGGGAAAACAGTGGAAACAGTGGCTGACTTTATTTTTCTGGGCTCCAAAATCACTGTGGATGGTGATTGCGGCCATGAAATTAAGAGATGCTTGCTTCCTGGAAGGAAAGTTATGACCAACCTAGACAGCATATTTAAAAGCAGAGATATTACTTTGCTGATCATGTATGGATGTGAGAGTCAGACTATAAAGAAGGCTGAGTGCTGAAGAATTGATGCTTTTGAACTGTGGTGTTGGAGAAGATTCTTTAGAGTCCCTTGACTGCAAGGAGATCCAACCAGTCCATCCTAAAGATCAGTCCTGGGTGTTAATTGGAAGTACTGATGTTGAAGCTGAAACTCCAATACTTTGGCTACCTGATGCAGAAAGCTGACTCATTTGAAAAGACCCTGATGCCAGGAAAGATTGAGGGCAGGAGGAGAAGGGGACGACAGAGGATGAGATGGTTGGATGGCATCACCAACACAATGGACATGGGTTTGGGTGGACTCTGGAGTTGGTGATGGACAGGGGGGCCTAGCATGCTGCAGTTCATGAGGTTGCAAAGAGTCGGACACAACTAAGTGACTGAACTGAACTGAAAGTACTTTCATTTATGTGGGTTATCCTACTGATATTTACTGTGTTAGAAAATAAAACTGAGAAGAAATCAATCCCATTTACAATCACACCAAAAAGTAAAATACCTAGGAATAAATTTACCCAAGGAGGTGAAAGACCTATACACTCAAAACTGTTAAGACACTGATAAAAGAAACTGAAGACACAAGAAAATATTCCATGGTCATGGATTTTAAGAATACTGTTAAAATGTCCATATTACCCAATGAAATATACATATTCAATGCAATCTCTCAAAATTTCAATGGCATTCTTCACAGGAACAAACAATTCTGAAATTCATATGAAACAAAGACCCCAAACAGCTAAAGCAATCTTGAGAAAAAGGAACAAAGCTGGAGGCATCATGGTCCACATCCTGATTTCAAAATACATTACAAAAGTATAGTAATCAAAACAGTATGGTATTGGCATAAAACCAGACACACAGACCAGCGGAACACAACAGGGAGTCCAGGAATAACAGGGAGCCCAGGAATAAATATATGCATATATGTTCAATTAATTTACAACAAATGCACCCTGAATAGACAGTGAAAAGGAAAGTCTCTTTAATAAGGGATGTTGGGAAAACTGGACGGCCACATGTGAAAGGATAAAACAAGATCACTGTCTTAACATTGTACAAAGAAATCAACTCAAAATGGATTAAAGACTTGAAAGTAATACCTGAAACCATGAAACTCCTAGAAGAAAACATAGGCAGTAAGCTCCTTGACATCTTGGCAATGATTTTTTGGATCTGACTTCAAAAGTGAAACCAACAAAAGCAAAAATTGGGGCTACCTCAAAATAAAAACCTGTACAGCAAAGGATATTATCAATAAAATGAAAAGGCAATGTATCAGATGGGAGAATATATTTGCAAATCATATATCTGATACAGGGTGAACATTGAAAATACATTAAGAAGTCATATAACTCAATAGCAAAACAACAAACAATCCAATTAAAAAAACGAGGAAAATAAATGATACACCAATAAAATTATTTAAAAAAAACAGATCTGAATAGAAATTTTTCCAAGTAAGACATACAGATGACCAATGAGTACATGAAAGGATGTGCAGTAGTACTAATCATCAGGGAAATGCAAATCAAAATCACAGAGATATTCTCTCACACTTGTTAGAATGGCTATCAGCAAAAAGATGATAAATGTTGTGAGGATTTGGAGAAAGGGGAACTCTGGGTACTGTTGGTGGGAATGTAAATTGCTGCAGTCACTATGAAAAACAGCACAAGTTAAAAATAGAACCACCACATGATCCAGCAATTCCACTTCTGGTTATTTATCTAAAGAAAATGAAAACAAATTCAAAAAATATATATACGCACCCCCATGTCCATGGCAGCATTACTAACAATAGCCAAGCTATGGAAACAACTTAAATGCCCACCAATGGATGAATGGATATAGTAGCTGTGTTATACTACTCAGCCATAAAAAAGAACGAAATAATGCTATTTATGGCATCATGGATGAACCTAGAGATTATACTAAGTGAAGTAAGAGATTGAGAAAGACAAATATTATATGATATCACTTATATGTGAAGTCTAAAAAGCAAACAAATAAACAAACTCCAAATTCAAGAACCGATTGGTGGTCACTGGAGAGACAGAGGTCGTACTTAGTGAAATGGGTAAAGAGGGTAAAAAATGCACAAACTTCTAGCTACAAAATGAATAAGTCATAGGAATGTTATATAATAGCAAGGTTGTTGCAGGAAGGAGGACCTCTTCCAGGGCCTGAAACTGGGCTCTTGTCTAACACTTGGAAATGAATTGTCTGAGGAGACACATGTGCTGACAAAGCAAGAGATTTTATTAGGAAAGGGCACCCAGGAGGAGATCAGTAGGGTAAGGGAACCCAGGAGCACAGCTCTGCCATGTGGCTCCCAGTCTCGGGTTTTATGGTGATGGGATTAGTTCCTGGGTTGTCTTTAGCCAGTCATTCTGACTCAGAGTCCTTCCTGGTGGTGCATGCCTTGTTCACCCAAGATGGATGCCAGAGAAAAGTATTCTGGGAGGTGGTCGGACATGTGGTGTCTCCTTTTGACCTTTCCCGAACTCTTCCAGTTGGTGGTGACTTATTAGTTTCTTGTTCCTTACCAGGACCTCCTGTCATAAAACAACTCATGCAAATGGTTACTATGGTGCCTGGCCTGGGTGGGCAGTTTCAGTCAGTGTGCTTCCCCTAAGAACTCATACTAAGTGAAGTAAGAGAGATCAAGAAAAACAAATATTATATGTTATCACTTACATGTGAAGTCTAAAAAGCAAATGAATAAACAAACTCCAAACTCAAGAACAGATTGGTGGTCACCAGAGAGACAGAGGTGGTAGTTGGTGAAATGGGTAAAGAGGGTCAAAAACGCACAAATTTCTAGCTATAAAATGAGTAAGTCACAGGAATGTTATATAATAGCAAGGTGACTATTGTTAATAATACTGTATTTCACATTTAAAAGTTGCTTAGAGAGTGGATCTTAAAAATCCTCATCATAAGAAAAAATATTTTGTAAATATGGATGATGACATCAACTATACATGTTGATCACTTCACAAGATACATAAATATTGAATCATTATGTTTTACACCTGAAACTAACATAATGTTACATGTCAGTTGTACCTAAATTAAGACTGAACACATTTTTCAAAACTTATATTTCATTTAGGAAAAAATTATAAACTCATGTAATGTAGATAACATTTTTAAGAAAAACTGCATATGCATCACAAAATTTTTTAAAAATCAGATAAGTGGCATTATTTTGCATTATTGCAACTCTTCAAAAATGTGCCATAAAAGCAGACTTCTAGATTTTCACATATGCTTTCCATTCAGTCCATTGCAATATCAATGTTCTTTTAATTAAAGTATATGAAGATAATCAGACTTCAGAGAAAAGAGAGTTTAATAGCTCTATTTAGGTATCTGGATATTTTTCTTTGATACTTCCTCAAAACTCAGGAAGTAGTAGTTCCTTAAATATTGATGCCAATATGGAAAACTTTTTACACTGTGTTGCATTAAAATCCATTGGTCTAGGACCTCCCTGGTAGTCCAGTGGTTAAGACTCCGTGCTTCCACTGCAAGGAGCACAGGTTCAATCCCTGGTTGGGGAACTAAGATTCTGCATGCCATACAGTGTGGCAAAATAAAACAATGAAACAACGATGACTCTATATGCGAGACAGCGAAACAGACACAGATGTAAAGAACAGACTTTTGGACTCTGTGGGACAAGGCGAGGGTGGAATGATTTGAGAGAATAGCACTGAAACATGTATATTATCATATATGAAATAGATTTCCAGTCTAGGTTCGATGTATGAGAGGGGGTGCTCAGGGCTGGTGCACTGGGATGACCCTGAGGGTTGGGATGGGGAGAGAGGGTCAGGATGGGGAACATATGTATACCCATGGCTGACTCATGTGAATGTATGGCAAAAACCACCATAATATTGTAAAGTAATTAGCATCTAATTAAAATAAAACAATAAAACAAAATCCACTGGTCTATCTTGCACTTTGAATGGATCTTTAACCCACACATGATTTTATAACTCATGCATTGGTCATTAAGAACATATTGGTTCACTGAGTCAGGCAGATCTTCCAAAGGTCAATAAGATTTGTTATACAATATAAAAAATTCACCTTGGTTACGTCATCATCGATCCTATCAAAAACATCTCTATGTATTGGGAAGCTGTCAGAAAGAACAGTGTACACAAGCTTTCCAAAATTCTAGTTTTTGCTTCAATGCTCAAGTTTTATCATTAAAAGCAAATACTGTCAGTTATTTTCCTTGAAATGATAAGCTCTTTTTGTTCATTTTGAGAAAATGTGTGCCCAGTCCTCAAGCCTAAATAATTACACTTTATTCATCATTCATTCATTCATTCAAATAAAAATGGTGAAAAATATAGCCAGTTCAATATACAACTAAAATGCCCAAGTGCTTTTCCCTGAGACAACCTTCAAACTCGAGCATGCATAAAACATCTGAAAAATCACATGTCCTTAAAGGTCAAGATTTAAACACATTAATAACTTTTACTGCTTCATCAGGACTTTTAAAAATGAAAGTGGTATGTTACGTTTTTTCCTATGTGTGTACTTGGGCAAACAAACTACTGAAGGGTCTGCAGTTTTCTTCACCATTGCTTCTGGACCACCCCAGCAAATGTCAACACAGCAAAAAAAAAGTAAATAAGGAAAACCGCTTTGGCCTTGCTGACCCCTCTAAAAGGTTTTAGGTTGCCCAAGGGTCTGCAGACCACACACCATGATCTGTTGCCTTCAGCTGAAGTGCACTGATTGTGAATATAATTCTGGTATAATGACAGAAGCTTGAGTACAAATGTGTGTAAGCATAACAAAAATTTGGCTCTTTTTCTCAACTCCGGCAGGACTTGTGGGCAGTGTGCCTTGTAGAGACCCAAAGCACAAGGGAAAATCACTTCAAATTTGCTGCATCCATTTCTGTTGTCTGCAGTTCTCTTTTTATCAATAAATTCTATTAATAATCCTTCACTAATTTAATCAGAAATGAATAGCAGGCTGATTGAGAATCCAAACATTGCACGCACATGATTTCATTTCATGTTCACAAGAAGTCACGAGTATTTCCTCTCCTTGCAGTTTTAACTCCTTTTTAACAACTTTGGAAACTAGAGTAACAGAAGAGGTGCTGGAAGGTTCCCCTTAGCTTAGTGCCCTAAGAGGTATGTCTTTTTTAGCAATCATTCTACCCTTAGCCTACAGTTCTCTCAATACCCTTGGTGCCAGTCTTTCTTAACCTTGGATGTACATTGAATTACTTGTGTGTCTGTGTGCTCAGTTGTGTCTGACTCTTTGTGACTCCCTTGACTAGGGGAGTTTTAGAAGACTGATGCCTATGTGCCATCACTGGAGATTAAGATGTAAATTTCCTAGGTGCAGACAGGTCCTGGGGAGACTTTAAAGCTTCTGAGGGGATTCTCATGTGCAGCCAAAAGTATGAGTCACTATTCTGGATGAGGTGAGAAGGATGCCAGTATAATCACCGACAAAAACACTTACCAAAGTCATTGGATCTCTGCTTATGGCCAATGTTTAAATTTTGCATTATAAGCTTAGAAGTATGCTTCAGTTCAGTTCAGTTCATTCGCTCAGTCGTGTCCGACTCTTTGCGACCCCATGATTCGCACCCACACCAGGCCTCCCTGTCCATCACCAACTCCCAGAGTTCTCTCAAACTAATGTTCATCGAGTTGGTGATGCCATCCAGCCATCTCATCCTTGTCATCCCCTTCTCCTCCTGCCATTAATCCCTCCCAGCACCAGGGTCTTTTTCCATGAGTCAACTCTTCGCATGAGGTGGCCAAAATACTGGAGTTTCAGCTTCAGCATCATTCCTTCCAAAGAAATCCCAGGGCTGATCTCCTTCAGAATGGGCTGGTT
>SJYU01008822.1:0-17340 GCA_006410795.1 Tragelaphus strepsiceros | reverse complement strand
AGAGGATGACATGGTTGGATGGCATCATTGACTTGATGGACATGGGTTTGGGTGGACTCTGGAAGTTGGTGATGGACAGGGAGGCCTGGTGTGCTACGGTTCATGGGGTCACAAGGAGTCAGACTGAGCGACTGAACGAAACTGAGAATCTCAGGGCAATTCCTTGGTAGACGTACCTTTTGAATTGTGACAAAATATTTACGTCTTTGAGGGACAAGCTTAAGGAAATACAAGAGAAGCCAGCAACGACGGGGGAAATCTATTGGCCTGTCTCCATCTGAAAAGAGACTCATGTGCAGGATGTGTTGAAAAACGTACTAACTTCATAGAAAACACACAAATAATTCCCTCAGGAATGAACAAGTGACTTGCAGAAACACTTAACAGAGAAAATAGACAAATGGCAATTCCACCTCTTTATTCCTTCAGGAAATGGAAAGTACCATGGAAACTGGATACAATCACACATTATTATAATAATGAAAGGAAAACAGCTGACCACACGGAGTCCTGGCAAGGATGGAGCAATGGAAAGTCTCATCCCCTGTTGGCAGGAATCGAAAATCAGAAGGCACTGAGGTCCAGCAGTTCCACACCCAAATCTCTACCCACAAGATAAGATGGCCCAGTTCCTTACAAAGACTCATCTATGAACATGTATCCATCAACACTGGAATGGATAAAAATGGGGCATATCCTGATGATACTACACAGGGGCCATGGGAACAGAGTCCATAAAAATATATAGATGTTTATTCAAACAAATATGCTGAGGGAAAGAAGTTGGAAACACACACATGAGGAAATGGAATTTGAAGTAGAAAGTGCTATGTATAAAATAAATAATGGACAAAGATTATTTGAAAAATAAAGATTATACAACACAGGGAATAAAAAGCCAATATTTTTATAACTTCAAAAATGGAAATAAAATTATGAATACCTCATATATGGTACACCTGTCACAAAAAAACATTGTGCATCAACTATATTATAATTTCAATATTAAAATAATATAGACCTCTCTGAGGAATGCCCTGATAAATGATTCCTGGTAGAGACACCACATATTTATCTTCTTGCACTGAAGGTGCCATCATTAGCTTTAGGACATAAGCTTAAATAGACCTCTTCAATGTGAAAGGAATAACACAGGAGTTGTATAAGAAGCACAGAATGCCAAAATGCTCAGCTGCCAACCAGGATGCCAGAAGACCGCATCTATGCCACCTATGTCTCGTGATTAAACACTGTGAGATCACTATGTACTCTGCCAAGAGATGGGTCCTATAAAAAGTGGAACCAGTGCACATTCCCTCCAGTAACTGGGGCGCCCTCCGATTCTGTAGAAGAAGGATGACAGTCAGAAGTTGAAGCTTCTGTTGCTGACTCTTGTCCTTGTCCTGGTTGGTGCAGTCCAGGAAACTCCAGCTGAGATACACTCCTCAAATGTATGCAGAAGGAGCTGATCTGCTAGAAGGTCTTGCTTGTTTGAGTGTGTGTGTGTGTGTGTGTGTGTGTGTGTGTGTGTGTGTTTGCATGTGTGAGTCTACAAGGTTGTGTGTGCATGTGACACAGATATTCTGGCTTATATGTATGAACAGATTGTATACATACCTTGGTCCACGTATCTATATGAGCGTAATACAAGCCTCTGTCTTTCTGCTCTTTTTTTTTTTTTAATCTTAATTGTCTGTCTGTTTAAAAAAAATCCTAACATGCTGTCATTCAGAAAGTTATGAAGTGACAATATTTACTGGCATCATTTTGCTTATTTCAAATAAGTCTGAATTCTCTGCTAAAATCTCTGAATTTGATGCTTTCTGCTCCAGTAGGACAGATGATTACATGTCGTGTTATTCAGCAAGGTAGGGGGTAAAAATCCTCTTTGCTTAGTAAGATTCAACTTACTTCTCTTCTGTGGTCAATGCAGAAGCATAGATAGTGTCGTGTATTGGTGAGTAACCAGAGAAGAGATTGACTGACGTTTATGAGAAACTTCCTTCTTAGGTTACAGGAGGCTGGTGCACCATTTACATACTGCAGACAACAAGGAGAGGGTTGTGGAAGGGAGCCCACTGAGGTGTTACTGCCATCAGATTGAACGCAACAGTGAGTGCAAATACCTCTCCCTTACATTTCATGTCAAGTAAGTAAGCACAGTCCTCCTCAGCTGAGAACAAGGGGTCTGTTGACTTCGGACCTGGGGTCCAGCCTCCAATGTGCAATGAAAGGCGTGAGTCACAGCTGTGAATTTGGGTGTGCGAGCGCTATTCACGGAAGGGTGTCCTCAAGCCCTGTGGAGGGAATGGTGATGAAGGAATATCTTGTCTGTTGGCTTTCCACGATTGACGGGAGATGCCAGTTATTCACACAAGTGCTAAAGAGACGAGAAGGAGGTGTTTATCTCATAGAATGTGAGTATCCCAGCTTCTCTGATGGGTTGTCTTCCCCAAACCAAGAAAGGTGTTCGGATTGATAGTCTCCGTTTCACCCAAGACAGCTAGATGTCTGCATTGGTGAACTATTTCATCTACCCATTACGAATGCGATCTTGGAAAAGCCGTTAATTTTTCAGCAATCAATTCTGTCCCACAACAGCAGGATGAGGTCCAAGGGTCGAATGTGGCCACTGATGGTCTCTGAGAAAAAGCCCCAGAACACAGACTCCTCATGTTTCTCGGACATGGAGAAGTGGGATAACCTACATAGGATAATAACGACTCTTTCACAATTTTTGCTTTTACTTGACCTACATGATGAATTTTGCTTTAAGAAATTCTTTAAGAATTCTTTAAATATTAAAAGTTCTTCATTAGCAAGTGTAGTAAGTAGAACTTAAAGCACAAAAATGACAATAGCTAAAATAAGAATGAAAACTTCAAACTAAATTTTACATAATCTGAAAGGGATTTTAG
Source organism: Tragelaphus strepsiceros (assembly GCA_006410795.1). Classification (NCBI taxonomy): domain Eukaryota; kingdom Metazoa; phylum Chordata; class Mammalia; order Artiodactyla; family Bovidae; genus Tragelaphus; species Tragelaphus strepsiceros. The sequence continues at coordinate 14,422 of SJYU01008822.1, read as the reverse complement.
CATAGACTTCAATCTCTACAGCTTAAAATAAGGAGAAAAAGTTCATATATCAATATATAAATTGAGAGATGCATTAACACAGATTTCTATCTGTAATTAAAATAACAGGAAATAAATCTCAAATATTAATATCAATACTGTAAGATTCTATTCAGTGATCAAATGTCCATGTTTCATTATGATGGGGAAAAATGTACAACAGATCACTCTAATCTTGGTCTAATGCATTTATTTTAATTTCAACTGTGGAACAGAGACACAGGAATTAATCTGCCATCCTTTCAGTGTGTATGTGTCCCACATTTTGCAATAGACCCATTTGTCCTTTTATTAGCTCTTCTGCTGCTGCNCAGGAAATAAATCTCAAATATTAATATCAATACTGTAAGATTCTATTCAGTGATCAAATGTCCATGTTTCATTATGATGGGGAAAAATGTACAACAGAGCACTCTAATCTTGGTCTAATGCATTTATTTTAATTTCAACTGTGGAACAGAGACACAGGAATTAATCTGCCATCCTTTCAGTGTGTATGTGTCCCACATTTTGCAATAGACTCATTTGTCCTTTTATTAGCTCTGCTGCTGCTGCTGCTTAAGTCGCTTCAGTCGTGTCTGCCTCTGTGCAACCCCACAGACCTACCAGGCTCCCCCGTCCCTGGGATTCTCCAGGCAAGAACACTGGAGTGGGTTGCCATTTCCTCCTCCAATGCATGAAAGTGAAAAGTGTAAGTGAAGTCACTCAGTCATGTCTGACTCTTAGCGACCTCATGGACTGTGGCCCACCAGGGTCCTCCGTCCATGGGATTTTCCAGGCAAGAGCACTGGAGTGGGGTGCCACTGGCTTCTCCTTTAGCTCTTCTACTAAGAAGTAACTCTGGATGGTGTCCTAACTTGGATTTAAGTATGATTCATTTAAATTTTTTAAATTTCTTTCTAACCATGACTGTACTGGCGAACTGGGTCACAAAATTCCTGAATATTTAACAGTCAGTTCTTGTGAGCTTGCATGACATGGTTGAGGTTCAAACCTACTAGAGTTGCAATAAGAAACTTTGCTATTGTTCACAGACTGCTCACTCTAAAAGACGGGAAGTCTTAATTCTCTTCAGGAGAAGGACGTGTGGAGAAAGCTTTCCTAGTTCACTAGCTGTCTTAACCGGTTCTAAAGTGCATCACTAGAAATCTCAGTGAGATATAGTCTACCATCTGAGGGAAGACTAATGATTACATGTAAAGAATAAGACAGGCTGACATGAAAAGAAAAGACGTTAATCATACTGTGCTGGGGTCCAGCCCCAGTGGATCCAGGGAGTTCGAAGGGGAGACAGAATCGGCTGGGGTCAGGAAACAATTAATTAGGCATTAATTAAAGATACAAAGAGTAATAAAAATGAAGATAGCTCAGTGAGGAAATTCAGTGAAGAAAACCAGATGAAATAAGGATAGCTCAGTGAGAACATTTTGTTGAGAGAGGAGGCTGAATAATTCAGCCAGAAGGTAAGAGAAAGAAAGACATGGGGAGACCAAGCTTCGGTGAACAAGGCCCCACACTTTTTTTTTTCAAAGTAGTTTTTATACCTTAAGTTATGCATAGAGGATAATGGGGGAAGGGGTAGAGACATGCAGTAAGCCAGGCTTTATTCCTGCAAACTTATCATATGAAAAGTTTAGGTGATTAGTCAGGCACCACCCTCCAAAGGCATTGGAGTTGCATTTCTATAGGGCAAAGGTGTGGTGGGTTATAACAAGAGAAAGAATTCACTCATGGGTCCAAGGTTACAAACATTAAAGCTACTACTTACATTTCTATAAACCAATTATATCAATCAATACACTGCCAAGGACACAGTAGGTAAGGGATATGGAGATTTAGCAGCAAACATTGGCCCAACAAGTGAAAAACCCTTCACCAATAAAACTTCTAATCAATCTTTTAACTGCTCAAAGGAATCTGTATTTAGACAGTTTAGAACATCTCATGCCTCTCACAGCTGGGAGGCTCTAAACAATCACATGTGGCCGGAAAAGCCTATTCAGGCAGGCTAGAGGATTTCCAAAGGAGTTTGTAGGTTGAAACACTATCACACTCAGAAATTATTAACCGGAGCTGTAAGTTAACTCTTTTTTCAGAGAGAGGTAGTGGGGGACAGCCCCCCATAAAGTCAGAGGTGTAGGTGAGAACACAAAGCAGAAAGTAGGCAGACTCTGGTTTTAGGGGGTAGATGCTCGAGAATTTCCAGGGGGCTCCTGAGGCTCGATCGCACACTTGCATGTGCCGAGCCTCCTTCCTCATGACCTTTGTCATGGGTGGAGCGCTGATCCAAGCAGGCTCCCAACAATACTGCTGCTGCTGCTGCTAAGTGGCCTCAGTCGTGTCTGACTCTGTGCGACCCCACAGACGGAAGCCACCCAGGCTCCCCTGTCCCTGGGATTCTCCAGGCAAAAACACTGGAGTGGGTTGCCATTTCCTTCTCCAATGCATGAAAATGAAAAGTGAAAGTCAAGTCGCTCAGTCTTGTGCAAGGCTTAGCGACCCCATGCACTGCAGCCCACCAGGCTCCTCCTTCCATGGGATTTTCCAGGCAAGAGTACACTGGAGTGGGGTGCCATTGCCTTCTCCATAATCACTGAGGTTTGATGTTTTTTCCTTCTGTTATAGATGCGGATACAAATGTTTTGCAACTGATTCATGTACGAGACAACATGGTGATAACTTATTTTGAAAACAATGATGGACAGAAGATCACAAAAATAACTATAGGTGCTGGGAGGTACTGTAGCTTATCGAATACAAACTAGATGTGTTCATATGATTAGTATTTTTACAGAAAGGAGAGAGGTAAACACATAACTTATATCAGGGCCTGACTGGTGGTTCAGATGGGAAAGAACCCACCTGCAGTGCGGGACACCTGAGCTTGATTCCTGGGTTGGGAAGATTCCCTGGTGGAGGGTATGGGAACTCACACGACTATTCTTGCCACAAAAGCACCCATGGATAGAGGAGCCTGGTAGGCTACAGTCCATGGGGTCGGAAAGAGTTGGACACAACTGAGAGATTAAGCACAGAACCTTATATGGAACACACTGGAACAGACGTGTGTTCACAGGGAGAATTCAGACTTCACGTGACATGAGTCAGGGATATAGAGAGGTTGTCTGCTAGAAAAATGAGGAAATGTATCCACTGGGGATTCTGTCAGATGGCTCTTTAAAAATGAGATACCCTCATCCCAGATTGCAAATGAAATATTCCAGGATGCTCCATGACTTTCTTGCCAAGTATCACACAACGGAGTTGCCTGGTCCTGACACCAAAAAGAACCAAGGTTTAAATCTGAGTTTAGTAAATTCACAGGTCCTGGCCATGACTGCATTCATCCCCACCACAAACACTTTCCTCTTTGTCACAGTCATGAAAGTACTGCCAGAACCTGAACCCAAACCTCTGCAAATACCACTGGATCACACTGAAGACTGCAGAGGCAGTGTGGTCTGGAATGTCAGTCATTCTGCAATCTGGCCAATCCCCTGGGTTCACTGATATGTCCCTTTATCCTTTCTGGTGTTATACCCTCCTTGGAGATGGGTGGGTGTTGTGTCTTGTCTCTGAGGATGACAAAGCGTGAGTTTTTATCTCAGTAGCGTCCGTGATGTGGTTACCAAAAGTGGGTTCCTGCTGCCCACCCTTCAAAAGCCAAATAAGAGGCCAGTTTCATAGAAAGAAAAGTCTGCTTTGGTTCAGATGCTGACAACTGTGTGGAGGGTGGACTTTTGTACAAAGGCTGAATGCACCACCCCACAACTGACATTCAGAAAGTTAGAGATCTATAGACAGAGGGAATGGGCTCCTTGCAGAAACAAGAGTCAGCTCCGACAGTCACTTTGAAATTGACCAGTGGCCTGACCAGCATCATCATAACTTTTAAGCACAGTTAGTCGACGGCTCCAGGGTGGCTATGATCCCTTCTGCTTGAAGTCAATTTTCAGAATCGTGCCAGCTCATGTCATGGCTACAGTCTGGTCATCCTGTAGTTAACCTGTCCACTGGTTTGGGGTTTCCGTGTCTATAAGACAGCTCACAGGATGACCCAGAGTAGTGTCTATTGCCCTTGGGGAGGAAATAGAGGTCCTTGTCTTTGCTTATGAACACATTATTTTTTGGTCTCCTTTGACTGTTTTCCTTGCTTTCCCAAGTTCTCATTGCTCTGATTAAACATTCTTTGACTAAAATCTTTTACAAACAAAAGGCAGGCCAAAAACATGGCGGGTGGGGCAAGGAACACAGGGTCCTGCACCATCTCAGTGGGGTCAGTGTGCTTCTGAAAAATCCAAATCATTCCCCTGCCACGTTCATCTCAGGAGGGTTCATGCAAACCCCACGGACAGACTTCTAGGATGTGGACCAAGTGGACAGGAAGAGTTAGAGTTGGGAGGAGTTCTGAGTCTCAGACTCTCCGTGGCCTTCTTCGATGAGCCAGGAAAGATTGCATCTCCCTGGGGCATGCTTAAGCTCAGAGCTTAGTGATCTGCAGCTCGCTCAGGAGCTGTGAGGAGCGGAACATGTTAACTGTGTGGACTCTACCCCCACGGAACCGACTGGACGCCAGTGTGCACACTCGGGCACCTCTGTAGAAGACTATCTGAGAGCGGGGTTTAGGTGATGGTGGAGGGCAGCAGTGTTGGTGAGGCTCACCCATCACTACACATACAAGCCAGCTGACACTCTATAACCTAAGAAAGATTCTAAGGCACACCTCTTCTGCCCTGCTTGCTGTGAAATCCAGCAAAAGGAGACAATTTCACTCAAGCAGAACTTCAGAAGTACCAGGAACTGAACAATGAAAGGGGGATTCCAAATGAAAATATAGAAAATGTCACTGAAGCAGGTGAAGCCCCAGAGACATCAGGTATCTGAAAATGAAAACACATCACTAGGACATTCAATTCAAAATGCCCATTGGCACAGACATCTTCTTAAAGAGCTGTTATGAAATAATCCTTGGAAATAGAGGCATGTCAATGATCATTATTCCCCTTATTCATTCTCTTCCTCACACAGTTGTCCTCCATGAGAACAGAGAACATCAGTTGGGTGAGTAGAAATGTACCAGGTATAACACTGAGCTTTTTTTTCACTAGGTTAACACTTTGGCAGGGGGGAGGGGTTCACTGCTTTAACAATAAGATACATACACAGTGGAGTCTTGTCCACCCATGACAAAAGAAACGAAATATGCCATTTGCAGCAACATGGATGGAGCCAGAGATGATCTTACTAAGTAAAGTAAGTCACAAAGAAAGTGAAATATGATTTTATCACTTCCACGTGGAATCTAAAACACGATGCAAATGAACCCTTAATAAAAGAGAAACAGACTCTCAACACAGAAAAAAACTAGGAGTTGAGATCAGCAAATACACACTAAAATATATAAAATAAACAACAAAGACCTACTGGAGAGCAGAGAGAACTATACCCAATGCCTTGTAATAACTTTAAGAAGAAGAATCCTAAAAGGTATACATTTACCTACATAGATATATATACAAGTGAGGGCTTCCCAGGAGACCCTGGACAGGCGGGGTCTATCCCTGGGTCGGGAAGATTCCTTGGAGTAGGAAATGGTAGCCCATGCCAGAATTCTTTTCTGGAAAATCAGTTGGACAGAGGAATCTGGGAAGCTATACTCCATATCATTACAGAAAATTGGGAAATGAATAGTCACAAAGCAACAACCAAAGTATGAATGAATCAGTTTGCTGTATAGCTGAAAGGAACAGACATTGCTCATCAACTGAAATAGGATAAAAATTAATCAAAAAAACTACGGGATAACAAAACGCTTCACCTTGCCGTGTGCCAAAGGCCCGGGCTTCCTTAGGCTTTGATTTAAATATCGAAACACTGACACTGGTCTAGCCTCCACAGTGAGAGGCTCTGAGGACAGTGGAGACTATGGGAAGCCCTGAGCTGTGAGATATGACGATCACTGGGGAATCCCACTGTGAATGAAGGATCTTGCAGCCAAAACACCCTCATGATGACAAATGAGACTGCAGAAGATGTAAGTGGCACAGGTCATATAGGATATTATTTCCTACCTCTCAGACTTCTGAGTATGTCATGTAGTAACTTTCAATAGAAGAGCTGGGACTGGACTGCTCACAGCTGGTTTCACCAGGTGGAAATTCTATGCAACCTGCACAGGGGCACACACACTGAGGAAATGCTGTGAAATGGGTCTTGTAGGAAAATTTCTCCACTGTTTCCATCAGCAACTGCTCCTATATTTTCTTTCATGTTTTGGCAAATATCATATTAGTCCTAATCAGCTAAACAATGTTTTACATTATTTTCATGTTTAAAGAAAAAAAAATAAAAGAACATAAGCAGCATCAAAACACTTCATTTCAGTTCAGTCGAGTCGCTCAGTCGTGTCCGGCGTTTTGCAACCCCATGAAGCACAGCACGCCAGGTTTCCCTGTCCATCACCAACTCCTGGAGTTTACCCAAACCCATGTCCATTGAGTCGGTGATGCCATCCAACCATCTCTTCTGTCATCCCCTTGTCCTCCTGCCCTCAATCTTTCCCAGCATCAGGGTCTTTTCCAATGAGTCAGCTCTTTGTACCAGGTGGCCAAATGATTGCAGTTTCAGCTTCAGCATCAGTTCTTCCAATGAATATTCTGGACTGATCTCCTTCAGGATGGACTGCTTGGATCTCCTTGCAGTCCAAGGGACTCCCAAGAGTCTTCTCCAACATGACATTTCAAAAGCATCAATCTTCGGTGCTCAGCTTTTTTTATATGTGTCCCCATCATCCAGATGAAGATAACAGACCTTTTCCTTGAAATCATCATTTCTTCTCTCCCAGGAACTCAAGGCTCTGAACCCATGGCTTTCCGTCTATGAATGTCCTCTGCTCTTGTTGATGTTAGTGGATTCCTAAACTGATCAATAAATTAATACCCATATGTATAGAGAACAAAGGAGCTCTATTTGCAAATGCCCAAAAGATATAGATTAAATTAAGCAGAAAATCGAGTGTACAATGAAGGAGGTGATAACTCTGTTTAGGATGCATGGTGTGAATCACACAAGTCTCTTTTCTAGAAGGGAGAATAAACCACAGATGGTAGTTTTATATGGTGATATAAGTTTCTGACCAGATGTCAGGAGAGAGGTGCAACTGGTTAGTCAGACAACTACAAACAGAATCTGAGGTGTTCCAAGTGGAACCGGAAAAAAAATGAACTATGGTGTGGTGTCAGAGAAGACTCTTGAGCTTGGACTGCAAGGAGATCCAACCAGTCCATTCTGAAGGAGATCAGCCCTGAGATTTCTTTGGAAGGAATGATGCTCAAGCTGAAACTCCAGTACTTTGGCCACCTCATGCGAAGAGTTGACTCACTGGAAAAGACTCTGATGCTGGGAGGGATTGGGGGCAGGAGGAGAAGGGGACGCCAGAGGCTGAGATGGCTGGATGGCATCACAGACTCGATGGACATGAATCTGAGTGAACTCTGAGAGTTGGTGATGGACAGGGAGGCCTGGCATGCTGTGATTCATGGGGTCGCAAAGAGTCGGACACGACTGAGCAACTGAACTGAACTGATGGTGTTAGGCAGTGTTCATCTGCTGTGGGATTGCCAGGGGTGGTAAGGATGTTGCAGAATGCAGTCTTACGTGGGCTTCCAGGAGGTGCAGTCGGGAAAAAAAATACACCTACAAATACAGGAGACACAAAAGACTCAGGTTGAATCCCTGGGCCGAGAAGATGCACTGGAAGAGGAAGTGGTAACCGCCTCCAGAATTCTGACCTGGAGAATCCCATGGACAGAGGAGCCTGGTGAGCTAGAGTCCATGGGGTCACAAGAGTCAGATATGATTTATCAACCGATTGTACACGCACAGAAAGTGGATGTGAACAGTGTTTTCTGAGATAGAGCTGCTGCTGCTGCTGCTGCTTCTAAGTCGCTTCAGTTGTGCCTGACTCTGTGCGACCCCACAGATGGAAGCCCACCAGGCTCCCCCGTCCCTAGGATTCTCCAGGCAAGAACACTGGAGTGGGTTGCCATTTCCCTCTCCAATGCATGAAACTGGAAAGTGAAGTTGCTCAGTCGTGTCCGATTTTTCGCGACTCTACAGACTACAGCCCACCAGGCTCCTCCATCCATGGGATTTTCCAGGCAAGAGTGCTGAAGTGGGGTGCCACTGCCTTGTCCAAGAGAAAGAGCATTGGTGGTGTTTACAAAGCACGGGGTCTACAGTGTCCGACTTGGGGCTGCTACTCTCCAGCTCAAATCCCGGAGGCAGAGGCCTTGCTGCTGCTGCCAGTGCTGAGTTACCTGAAATTCTGCATAAAGTCCCTCATCAGACACTTTTCAAAGTAATAGTCATTGACTGGTGCCAACTGATAGGCAAAAGGAGAATCGAGGGTCCCCCACAGGTCATGACTCTGGACTAGACAAGAGACCAGAACAAATGTGTATGGGGGACGGGAAAGGTGAGGCACTCCTGCACCACCTGGACACCTCTGGGAGGCTTCTGAAGACGTGGAAGGCCGGGCCCATCTGAAAGGCTGTGGCGTGGCAGGAAAGACAAACAGGGCACTGGGCAAAAACACCGCCAGGGCTCATTGTAAGCTACACGCACCTTGAATGCATGTTACAAACACACACGGCACTCCAAGATCCAGGTCTTTGTGTCCATTGACTCAAGTTGTTGACAGAAAATGGAACAACAGTAGTTGAGGAAGAAGCTCTACCCCCTTTCTGAATTACTGCTTGTGTGCTGAAGGGGTTGGCATGACTCAGTGAAGCTACGAGCCATTTCGTGTGGGGCCACCAATGACAAACATGTCACCGTAAAGAGTTCTGACAGAACGTGATGCACTGGAGGAGCGCATGGTAAACCGCTCCACTATTCTTGCTGAGAGAAGCCCACAAGCTGCGTAAAATGCCAAACAGATATGGCACTGAAAGATGAGCCCTCCAGGTTGGAAGGTGTCCAATATTGCTACTGGGGAAGAGTGGTGGGCAGCTACTGATAGCCCCGGGGAGAATGAAGCTTTGCTCACTTAGGTCTCACCCAAGGAAGCCAGCCTCAAACAAAAACTAATTCTAAGAAACATACAAACAAAACAATCTGAGCAGAGGGACTTCTCTAGAGGTCAGGTAGTTCAGAATCCACCAGCCAATGCAGGGGCTGCTACTGCTGCTGCTGCTGCATTGCTTCAGTTGTGCCTGACTCTGTGCCACCCCATAGACGGCAGCCCACCAGGCCCCGCCATCCCTGGGATTCTCCAGGCAAGAACACTGGAGTGGGTTGCCATTTCCTTCTCCAGTGCATGAAAGTGAAAGTGAAGTCGCTCAGCCATGTCTGACTCTTCGAAACCCCAGGGACTGCAGCCTACCAGGCTCCTCTGTCCATGGGATTCTCCAGGAAAGAGTATTGGAGTGGGGTGCCATCGCCTTCTCCGAATGCAGGGGACAAAGACTGAATTCCTCATCGGGGAAGATCCCACATGCTGAACGACAACCAAGCCCATGCACTACATCAGTTGTGTTTGTGCTAAAGAGCCCGAAAGACAGAACGGTCATCGTGAGAAGCCCTCGAACTGCATGTGGAGAAAAGCAGAGCACAGCACTGAGGCCCAGTCTGTGTTTTTGAATTAAAACCAAAAACTGAGCAGAAGTTATCAGATGGATGACTTCTGACATACACTATTAAAAGAGTTTTAAAAATTCTAACAGAAACAGTTGCACAGTGAATAATGAAAGCAAAATTCCAAACCAGGAAGGAAACATGAGCCATTAAAAAACTGTATCTGAAAAATTATTTTCAAGGAACTTTATCCAATTGACGTGAAGGGAAGTCGCTCAGTCATGTCTGACTCTTTGAGACCCCGTGGACTGTAGCCCGCCAGGCTCCTCTGTCCATGGGATTCTCCAGGCAAGAACACTGGACTGGGTTACCATTTCCTTCTCCAGGGGATCTTCCTGACCCAGGGATCGAACCCGGGTCTCCCACATTGCAGGCAGACGCTTTATCCTCTGAGCCACCAGGGAAGCCCCGGGAAGAGGGATCCTCTATCACAAGTAGATTAAGTTTAATCACTTAATCCACGGGATATATGAACTCTTAGGACTTTCCAGGGAGTTAAGGAGCAGGAAGGCAGAGTCAGAGAAAGAATGTCACTGGTGATTTACATAAGACACAAGTTAAATAACACATCTGCCTCCTCACGTAATCAGCCCATGTGTGTATGTGTCTATGTGTGTTAGAGATAAATACACTTAAAATTCTGCTCTAATCGATGGACAGGCATTTGTGTAATCACAGCCGCCGTGCTGGGCATTACTTCTTTCTTTGTTTCTTTCTAAATCACCTGAGCTCTTCAGATAATACCTTAAATAGAAAAACACATACAAAAAAAGAAAGTAGAACTTAAGTCAATTAAAGCCCTATGTCTGAAAGCAAATATCTACTTCCCTTGAAATCTCTGCAGGCAGCCTTTACTCAGGGTTTGTTTCTTTTGGCTCCAAAATGTAGCAAAACTAATGTCTTGCTATTTCAGACCCCCACTGTGAAAATCAAAACATACATATAATACTCTAAGATCCATAAATGGATGAAAATACTATTTTCACAAGCTTGTGAACCGAGAACATTTTGCTTTGGACACAGACTTGCTGAAGCCTAGTCATATGACCTTCATCCTCTGTCTTTACATTGCCCAAAGAAGGAATCTACAGTGGGGAAATACAAACCAAAACACAACCAAATCTGCTCCTGGGAAAAAGACAGGAATATACAGACAAATAGATTTCGGATACGTTAACAAAGGAAATTCAGTAAAATAATTATCGTATAGGGACGAAGGCAATGGCACCCCACCCCAGTACTCTTGCCTGGAAAATCCCATGGACGGAGGATCCTGGTAGGCTCCAGTCCATGGGGTTGCTAGGAGTCGGACACGACTGAGCGACTTCACTTTCACTTTTCACTTTCATGCATTGGAGAAAGAAATGGCAACCCACTCCAGTGTTCTTGCCTAGAGAATCCCAGGAACAGGGGAGCCTGGTGAGCTTCCGTCTATGGGGTTGCACAGAGTCGGACACGACTGAAGCGACTTAGCAGCAGCAGCAGGGAAGACTGTCGGAGAAATTGGAAATACATATGACGAAAAAGAATAATAATAATAATCACTTCAGCCCATGCATTGCTACATGTTTTACAACTAACACAGAGAGACTCACAGACCTATGTAAGACAGAAAGCAAGGAAGACTCCAGAGGTAAAAAGCACGTGGATACTCCGTGGCCAAAGTTTACACAATTACTGATTAGGATATACACCAAGCAGGATCCCACACTGGGAACACAATGTTAATCACCAAGCCTCAATCAAAATATTGACAACCTTAAGGAAGCAGAAGAGAAGCCAGCGATGGGGGGAAAAGATATGGGCACATCTCTAACTGAAAAGGGACTCATATCCAGAATATCTTAAAAACCTACAAACTTCATAAAAAATAAAACCTTAATAAACTTAGGAATGAACAAATGACTTGCAGAGACACTTCACAAAGAGAATTGACAAGTGGCAGCTCTGTATTCATTCAGGAAATGGAAATCTCACCTGTAGCTGCATTCCACCGCACACTTATCATACCATCTAAACTGAACATGACTGGGTACACTGAAGGATGGCAAGGACAGACCAAAGGCGATTCTCATCTCCTGCTGGCAGGAATCAAGACTCAGGATGCACTGAGACCCAGCAGTTCCACCCCTAACTGACGACCCAGCAGACGAGCAGCTTCGTTCCTTAGAAAACCTGTCTATGAACGTGTATCCATCAACACTGCAAAGGGTAAAAGTGGGACATACCTTGAAGACACTATGCAGGGCCAATGGGAATACAAAAATACAGGTATTTACTCAAACCAACACGCTGAGGGAAAGAAGTCAGAAGCACACACACAGATTCAATGTTTGAAAAATTCTAAAGAATACCAATTAACCTATTGTGCCAGAAAACTGAGGAGTGGGTTCCCAAGTCTGGGCTGGGGGAGGTGGTTGAAAAGGGCAGGAGTAAGTATGACCAGGGAACCCAAGGATAGTTTTGAAGCTGACAGATATACTCAGATACTAACCGGGGAAAAAGGTTTCACAGCTCTATTCATCCAAAGTTTATCAACTGTACAATCTGAAACATGTGAGTTTTTGTTGTCTGTCAGTTACATCTCAAGCAAGAGTTTTAAAAACTCTTCTTTCAGTTCAGCTATAGAGTTCAGTTCAGTAACACAGGTCTAGTTCAATTTCTGTATTTGACGGCTCTAATTAGGATCCATGCATTTACTTTTTTATTGTTACCATGATCATCATTTCTTCTACTAAGGGTTCTGGCCCACAGTGGTAGGCATATGGTCATCTGAGTTAAATCCACCCATTCCAGTGCATTTTACTTTGTTGATTCCTCAAATTTCGATGTTCACTCTGCCATCTCCCATTTGATCACTTCCAATTTGACTTGATTCATGGATCTAACATTCCAGGTTCCTATGCAATATTGCTCTTTACAGCATCAGACCTTACCTCCATCACCAGTCACATCCACAACTGGGTGTTGTTTTTGCTTTGGCTCCATCTCTTCATTCTTTCCAAAGTTATTTCTGCACTGATCTCCAGTAGCATATTGGGCACCTACCAACCTGGGGAGTTCAGCTTTCAGTGTCATGTCTTTTTGCCTTTTCATACTGTTCATGTGATTCTCAAGGCAGGAATACTGAAGTGGTTTGCACCCACTCCAGTACTCTTGCCTGGAGAATCCTATGGAGGGAGGAGGCTGGTAGGCTGCAATCCATGGGGTCGCAAAGAGTTGGACATGACTGAGCGACTTCACTTTCACTTTTCTCCAGTGGACCACAGTTTGTCAGAACTCTTCACCACACCATGGCTCATACTTACATTGAGTTAGACAAGGCTGTGCTCCATGCGACTATACTGGTTAGTTTTCTGTGATGGTGGTTATCAGTCTGTCTGCCCTCTGATGGAGAAGGGTAAGAGGCTTATGAAAGCTTCCTGATGGGAGGAACTGACTGAGGGGGATCCGGGGTCTTGTTCTGATAGTTCGGGCCATGCTCTGCTGCTGCTGCTGCCAAGTCACTTCATGTCCGACTCTGTGCAACCCCATAGACGGCAGCCCACCAACCTCCCCCGTCCCTGGGATTCTCCAGGCAAGAACACTGGAGTGGGTTGCCATTTCCTTCTCCAGTGCATGAAAGTGAAAAGTGAAAGTGAAGTCGCTCAGTCGTGTCCGACTCTTAGCGATCCCACGGACTGCGGCCCATCAGGGTCTTCCATCCATGGGATTTTCCAGGCAAGAGTACTGGAGTGGGGTGCCATTGCCTTCTCTAAACCTTTAATCCAATTCCTGTTGATGGATTGAGCTGTGTTCCCTCCATGCAATTTACCTGGGGCCAAACTGTGGTGGAGATAATGAAGAAAATGGTGACCTCCCTCAAAAGATCCCAGGCATGCACTGCTACAGTCCATGCCCTCAGCCTTGCAGCAGGCCAACACTGACCCACACCATCACCAGAGACTCCCAGACACACACAGGCATGTTTCCTATGGGGTCAATGTTCGTTTCTCTTGAGTCCTGGTGCAGGAGGTTCTGTTGTGCCCCCTGAGTCTATTTCCTAGTCCTATGTAAATTTTGTCTTCTCTATCATGGGGTTAATGCCAACCTCCTCCAAGAGGATTAATACCACACCCATATCCAGAGTCCCTGACCCTGTGGCTGACCACTGCCAAACCATCGGGCCAAACTATGGTGGCTTCCCTGGTGGCTCAGATGGTAAAGAATCTGCCTGCAATGCCGGAGACCGAGGTTCGATCCCTGTGTCTGAAAGATCCCTTGGAGAAGAAAACGGCAACCCACACAAGTATGCCTGCCTGGAAAATTCCATGGACTGAGGAGCCTGGGAGACTATAGTCCATGGGGTGGGGCGGGTACCAAAGAGTCAGACATGACTGACTGGCTTCTCTTCACTTCACTCAAATGATGGTGGAGGTAATGAAGGTAATGGTGAACTCCCTTAAAAGACCCCAGGCATGCACCGCTACAGTCTGTGTTCCCAACCCTGCCGCAGGCCAACACTGACTCATGCCTCCCCCAGAGACTCCCAGACACCCACAGGCAAGTCTCCTGTGGGGTCACTGTTCATTTCTCCTCGGTCCTGGTGAACAAGGTTCTGTTGTATCCTCTGAGTCTATTTTCCAGTCTTTGCAAGTTCTGGCTTCTCTAAAGTAAGGTTAATGGTGACCTCCTCCAAGACGATTTATGCCATCAGATCAGATCAGATCAGTCGCTCAGTCGTGTCCGACTCTTTGCGACCCCATGA
>SJYU01008815.1:37895-50883 GCA_006410795.1 Tragelaphus strepsiceros | reverse complement strand
CGTCTTTTAATTTCATGGCTGCAGTCACCATCTGCAGTGATTTTGGAGCCTAGAAGATCATTCCAATTCTCCACTCTGTCTTCTAGTCAACAGTCCTGATGATTCTTTTGGAACTGCCATCCTGGTCTCCTTGGTTTGGGGAATAGAAAATAGCATACCCTGCAAGCACACGGGCCTCTACTTCCAATACCCTGAGTCTTTGATTCGCTTCAAGCCATGCTTCTTCAAAGTATAGACTCCAGGAGCATCCTTATCTGGTTACCTCTTGATTCCTCCTCTGAGTGCCCATCCCCTTGCTAACGTATCCCAAGAGCTCCTTGGGCCAAACCGTAGTACCCAGTGCTGTATTGGCCACAGACACATTCCGTCTTCAAAAACACTTTCCTTGGTCAGAGTCTGTGACAGCAGCCCATCCTGGCTTTCCTCCTCCCTCTTAGTGCATTACTTCTAAGACTCCTTGTCTGTCCATTTACTTTGATCCCCTCTTAAATCCTGGTTTCGTTTTCCTCTGGTTTCCAGCCTCTGCCCTGTGCTCTGCCATTCGATGCATGATCCTTGGGTGACCATGTCACCCCCCAGAGCTTTTACCCATCTGACTTGTTTTCATTAGTATCCCTCTATGCTGATGGCTTTTCCTATCACCAGATCTGCCTAAAACGACTCAACTGGGCCCCACTTCCCCCACAGGCTGAGACGTATGGGCCATCTACATTCAGATGTCCCATAAGCACTGCAGACCTGCTAGTAGCCCCAGGCCAATGACACCCTGGTGTGTCTCATGAATGGGCACCGCCATCCACCCAGTTCCTTAAACCACAATCCAGGGCATGCTGCTGGGTGTGATCTTCACTGAGCCATGACTCCCCTGGAGGTGCTCTGGAAAAGGCTGGCCTGAGATCTTCCTGTTGCCACAGATGGGGATCCGTTCCTCTCAGAAGACCTGTTCCTACAGACACACTCTGAGTGTGTCCTGAGCACACGCCCTGACCCTCTTGGATCTCTGAGAGAACCTGGCCACTGTAATGCACTTGAGGTTGAAAGCCCTGTCTTTAACAGGACGGTGAGTCAGGACACAGCAGTGTAAGCCCATCATTGGGGAACATGCCAAAGAATATCCAGAAGAGATCCCTAAAGTAGAACATTTCGAGAGGTGAGTCTTTATGGGTGTCCATCAAACAAGGGATTGCTTAACTGTATTTTCCCCAATAAACGTCCTGTTCTTATTTGGTCTTCATCTGAGCACGGGAGTTAATTTGATAACACAGGAAACAGTTTAAAACTGCAACCGAGCACAGACAGCAGATACGCGGACAGCCGATGCTTCTACATTAACATCAGCAGCTACAATTCTCAGCCATCTTTGATCTCTGAAGCACTATTTTGATCTGTTGATTGAAGTTATCTCCACACTGTTTTAGAAATGTATTAAACTAACTAGGCACAAGGGATCTGACAAGAACTAAATCGTACTGAGTTTCACTAACAACAGCAGGGTTTTAACTGTAAAACTTTGGATTCAGGAACACACAGCAGAGCAAGCACAAGGCCAGTTTCCAAACAAGGATTAATTTGGGCAAGTCGTCCCTTTCCTGAGCCTAAGATAGCTGTCAAGCATAGCGGGTCGTGATGAAAACCTGCTTTTGCTGTAGAGAGGAGTCACAAATGTTTGATCTTCGATTTCCTCCTGTAAGAATGGGTTCTGTTTCCACAGCTGCAAGCTCGGCTTTCATAAGCGAATTTTTCAGATAATGTTCATGCCAGGGCCACATTCCAGACCTACTACTTCAGACTCTCTGGGGCTGTCCTGCCAGCATCAGCTCTCCTAAAGCCCCTCCAGGGGAGATTTGATGCGCAGTTAAGATTGAGAAGCACAATCGCATGATGCTTCACCAATCCTGATTTTAATATAATCCTGAACTGAAGAGCCGTGTTTGCTACTAATGAAATTTTTAAAAATTTGTAATTACATGTCTTCCCTTCTGAGAGGGATTTTGACATATTTATTCACAGCCATATTTGGAACATTTTCAATAACTCAGTGGTGTCTTATGCCCCCAAGTCCCCTTCCTGACCAGACACTCAGGCAGGTGGAGGGGAGGGAATGCGCCTGAGTCCTGGTGGCAGAAGGAGGATGGGTGGAGTTCCACTGTCTTGGTTACTGTTCTGCTGAGCATCCCTCCTGGGTTGCTGAGCTCAGGCAGGGGGCCTCACACTAGGTTAACAGGTTTTCCTATGACCAGAGGTTGGAGTTAAGGGCTGAGATCCGTTACTGAATCTGGGAAACGGAAGCTGGGTCCACGTGATTTGAGAAGAATGGGAAAACAACTACGTAGAATTTCAGATGCAGGGTGGGTTCTGGGAGCCGGTCCAGACCCACTGACTTGTGGTCACAAAACAGACACCTGTGAGTAAACACAGAGACACACTAGACGTGTGCTCACTGGGGATGCTGTCCTAACGTGCACAGCGACTGTTTCTGGAGGGAGCATCTAGCACATGTGGAGGAGGCCGGACCCAGAACGTGGAAGGCGCAGGGGCACTCCTCGTTGTTACAAAAGCAATGGCATATCTTTCCCCACATGTCTCACTTGGACATCTGCATTACCTTCCTAAACTGCTTTACTGAGGTATAGTTACATTCCACAAGTCACACCCATCACTTCCAGGGCAGTGACTTTTAGTAACTCCACACAGTGGTGCAGCCACCACCACAGTGCAGTTGTGGAACACTGCCAGCACCACTAAAAGGTTCCGTGTACCCCTCAGCAGTCAGCCCCCAATAGGACCTCCAGGCCCAGGCATCCTCTCATCTACTTTCTGTCTCTGTAGATTTGCCCTTTCTGGGCATTTCATATCAACGGACTCCTGCAGGAAGAGGCCTTTTGTGTCTGGGTTCTTTCACTGAGCATAATGCTTTGGAGGTTCATCCATGTGGCAACAGGAAGCAGAAGTTCATCACTTTTCATCCATCTATGCTATTCCACTGAATGGCTGCAGAATACTCTGTTTACCACTCTCCAGCTAACAGACGTTTAGGCTGCTCCACTATTTGGAGATTACAGACAGTGCTGCTGTGAAAGACATGTAAGGACGAGTATTTGTGTGGACATAGGTTTCATTTGTTTCTTTCTTATTATTCCAGAATTTCATTTCTTGTTTTGCCCTTTGCACAGGCTAGACCCTTCAGTCCAAAGACACCGACTGAGTCACAGTAGGGTCCCACCCCAGATGGTGTGCATTACAGGAGCTGATAGAGGACACAGCCCTTTATTTAGTGCCTTCCACCTGCCAAGTCATGGGCCTAGGGGTTTTACATCTGTTATCTCCACTAGGTCTCCCAATAAACCTCACCAACAGGTAGAGTTATTGCCACTTTACAGATAAGGAGTTTGAGGTTGAAGCAGAGTGCCTGGGCTGGTAGGGCCTGCACTGGAACCCAGCTTGAGTGTAAACTGTGAACTCTGGGATGGAGGGAGATGACATGGGGAGAGAGAGGAGTTTGGGCACAGGTCCCAGAGAGTGTCCATGCCATGGGGGAGCAGGGAAACATCACACCCTTGTTATCAGTCCTGGGCATGCCCTGGCAATAGGAGGAGCCTCAATCCATCTGAGGACAACATTACCAGGAACAGAATGATGCACACAACAGAGATGAAGTCTGTGAGTGGTTTCCAGGTGGGAGAGGTGTAACAGAAAAGCCAGCCTCCTGGTGAGGGTTCATCTAGCTGTGAGGGAAAAGCTTGAGGACTGTGGCTGAGAAGAAAGGAGCCTCTAGGGCTGGACGCAGATGTCTAATGTGACCTTGAAGTGCTTCGTGAAGCTTGAGGGTAAGGCCTGACCTGCAACCTGCCCCCTGCAGCTCAGTATTTGTTACACCAGGGAACATGCCAACACATTCCTACGAACCTCATTCCACACTCACAAAACCCACCTGCTCAGTCCATGGTGTTATTAAGAAAAATTCACCCATTTTCAGGCGAGGCTGGTGTGGCCCAGTGGGCCAATTTCATTTCTCAAGATGATGGGATAACAAATGGCAGAACTAGATGGAAAGGAAGGTTATCTGAATTAGAGCTAGTGTCCTAACAATACCATATTGATTCCTCAAAAAAGGGGGGAAAAGGTGGAGGGAAGGGTAAAACAAAGGAAAAAGAATAAAAGGAGACCCATGATGCTTACTGTATTGGGGTGTCCTCCATGGACTGTGAGCGAAGACAAAACTCAAAGCAGTCTAATTAGAAAGGGAACTGACAATCACACAACATGAAGCCGGGAGACAGGGTGGTCTCTGGCACAGTGCACATGTACACGGAGAGCAGTGGGGGCACAAAGGAGGGCACGGGGAAGGTACGGAGTAGAAGCAGCTATGGAAGCAAGAGGAAGAGAGGAGAGCAGAGTGAGAGAGTGCCTGTGGACTTGCCCAAGGACACCAATCAGCAGGTTCAAACCGTCCAACCTGCTGATGGCAGCCTGCGTGGAAGTTACACTTCTCACCCCTGAAATAAAGTAGCCCGGCTCTCTCAGCTGTATTCAACCAACAAGTATCCCCCCAGCGCCTGCCTGGTCATCAATGCCCTCAGCACAGTGCTGAAAGCAGCCATAGCCTAGGACAGAACTCAGTCTCAGGAGGTAACGGAGTGTCCAAGATACAGAATAAATGGGAAGCCAAGTGGCAAGAGATGGACACTAGACACTCCTGTCCGAGTGGGGAGAGAAGACAGGATGCCCATCACCCGCTCAAAGGAACAGAAATGTGAGCCTAGAATGTTCAGGCTTCACTCACTGGCAATTCAGTTGAGAAACAGCTGCTATGATGGTGATGCATGAGGAAGGGGAAAGGAGGGTGTTTCTCTCGTACAATAAGCTTCTGGACGATGTGGGGATAAAACCACAAATGGCCCTGGAGCAACAGAAACCTGAGTGGAGAGGTTTGCTCCAGCCACTCGTTTCCTATGTGTTGTTTGGAATGAATTGTCAGCATAACAGCAGCTGCACTGCTCTGTGTACCGCACTTTATCATCACTCGTAAGATGGTAAACGTGTTCTGAGCCCCTGTGGTTTAAAGGTCCTCAAGGAGCTCATGATGGGGTGGGCAGAGAGCCAGAATGAAGACCATGGTGAAACAAGTGTGAGGAGAGTCTTGGCCACAGGAGCCAGCGGAGGGTGAGATCAGTTCGTGAGGAATGGCTTTGCCTGGGGGTGGGATAACATATAATATTATTGTCTCCGTTTGCAGGCAAGGGAACCGAGGATCAGAGATGGTGACCATCTTACTCAAGGTCACACTCCTTGGTAGCGGTCCTAACCATCTTTCATGTACGTCTGTTGAAATGTGAAGGTCTCTGCACTATTCATTACACCACTCTCTGTCTGTCTCAATGTTGTCACCTATTTTCACTCACAATCACCACCTTATACTTATAAATAAGTCTGTCTTTATTAGATAAATAATCTGCTGAACAAAGTATAGATTTCTGGTTAGCACATCCAGTCTGTTAACTTTATTAAAAAAAATATCCTTGCAGGGGACATTGTACTCACCCAAACTGATGGTTTACACTGAGCTTGTACTGCACCCATATGCAGGATAAAGAAAATAGATCATTGGGGTCTGTAGTTTTACTTATCTATTTCACACAATCTCAAGCATAATTTTCAATGTACCCAATATTCAAGTAAAAACAGTAGAACAATTCCTTTCCTATAATGAGCAGTCACGAAAGATTTCATTGAATATTAATAGGTTCTAGTCAGGAGACTAAACCCCTTTCATAGGGAGTTATGGAAATTCTTTTCCTTAAGTTAAGGATACCCTTTCTCTTTATACATTTACTCTATTGCTGGTACCCTGAGAGACTTAAGCAAGGCAAGCCACTTCACTTTACTGTTTCTGACACAACAAACAAGCAAAGCAACCCTAACACACAGGCACAGACATATGTAATACACCCAATATAGGTATGTCAAATATAAGGCAATGGTATCGGAAATACAAGGGCTTCCCTGGTGGCTCAGTGGTAAAGAATCCACCTGCTTATGCAGGAGACTGGGGTGTGATCCCTGGGTCATGAAGATCCCCTGAAAAAGGAAATGGCAACCCACTCCAGTATTCTGGCCTGGGAAATCCCATGGGCAGAAAAGCCTGGTGGGTACAGTCCATGGGGTCGCAAAAGAATGGGACACGACTTAGGGACTAATGAACAATTGAAATATAAATGGAAGCCCCTAACTAATCATATATCCAAATTTCTGACCACAGCACAGGTCTACTGTCCGGGATCAGCTGTACTCCAGGAATCCAGACAACGAAAGATACCTTCCTTTTAAAATTACTATACACCGCTGCTGGGCGATTCAGGAGATAAAAGTTTTCAAAAGCATTGCACACCAAGGCAGGACTCAAGGAGCCTATTAAAAGTATGTTCTTATTCCTATGTCACATCAGGGCCTAACTCACACAGTCTTGAGAAAGAACACCTGCGATGATTTCAATATGGGAAATGCATCCCCCCTGAAAATACTTCATTATATTGTCTCATTTTGTGAAGTGGGGCATGAGGTGGGGAGGGAGGTGATGCCAAGGAAAGAGCCTACTTCTGAACCTGGTGAACACCGATTTGAGCCCAATTATTCTGGATCGACCAATGTCCATAGGAAGATCCAGTATCGGCTTAAGAGTGTCAATCCCCATCGAGAGAAAGAGAAATAAGTCATATAGACTGTCCAACCGCCATCTAATCCTGAAGAGGTGGGAGTGTTTGTGGAAAACAACAGTTCTGAGAGAGCTGGGATCCCACTTGACTGAAGAGGATTGTGGTCCTGTGGCACTAATGCACACCTGGTCGGTCCTATACCGATAGATGTCTCCCTCTGTCTGTGTGTCTGTGCCTGTCTCTATCTCTCGCTCTCACACGTTCTTTCTCAGGATCAGGTTCTCACTAGTGGAATGCCAATGCAGTGCTTCCCATTCTCAGTCAAGTCGAGGAGCCCGGAGTGGGGGGTCGGCCTCCCATCCTCAGTGTGTGTGAGAGAGAAGGGTACAGACCACCGAGAGGAGGAGTTGTCCAGGGTCCTGTAGTGGCTACCTGCCCTTTACAGGGGAGGAGTCTGTGGGCCTGGCTTTGACGTCACAAAGATGGGACATTTACCCCTCCCTTTCTTATAGAAGGGCCTTCCTGCGTATTCCCTTGGTTGTGGTGGATTGAGAGGGAGCCCAGAGTGGCCTGAAGAAAAGTAGGTTGTCCCCGGGGAAAGTGGTAGTACGGCAGGGGTGATTCAGAGGTGAGAACGTAGTGCCCGGCCCTCTGGACCATGTGCCTCGAGGGCCTCTCCCAGCAGCTTGGAGGCTAGGAGGGAGGATCACATCCAGAGTCACAGGAAGAGTTGGGTACTGGAGATGCCCTCACAGATCACACCTGGTGATGGTCGGCTCTTGTATGGGAGGACGGGGGCTTCTCCCTGATTGCCTGGTAATTTGTGTTGTCATCTGTCTACCTGAGGAGCAGCTGGTGTTACTTGAAATTTTTAAAAAAATAATTGATTTTAATTAGAGGCTAATTGGAGAAGGCAATAGCAACCCACTCCAGTACTCTTGCCTGGAAAATCCCATGGATGGAGCAGCCTTGTAGGCTGCAGTCCATGGGGCCGCTAAGATTCGGACACGACTGAGTGATTCACACACACACACAGTTGGAGGGCTTCTGAGATCTGGTGACTATCAAGCCAGTAGAGGACATCATGGAGAAGAAAATACGTTTGTGGCTGCTCTCTCCCTGCACCCAAAAAAACTTGGAAGGCAAGTCAGAAGTGTGTGAAAGATATGCTGTGCAATTTGCCATGGAATTTGACAGCAGTTCTTTTCCTGTCTCCCTACAACCTTTAACGATAGCTTTGGCATTCCATTTCTCTATAGGACAATACAATCATATTAAGTTTTAAAAAATGTTTCCTTGTAAATGATTTCATCAGGGACACCAAATCAGGGAGATTTGGGTAGCACATTTTGTAAACCCATTTATTCAAGAGAAGACCAAAGGCTTTTATGAATTTATGTGTCGGTATATATATATGTGTGTATGTATATGCATTAACATGTAGATTACACCTAAAGAACATGTTATGACCAAATGTTTTTAACCTAGAAGTGCAAGGGTGGTTTAAATGTATAAGGTTACCAATGCAGTTCACCACACTAATAGAAAAATGGAGGGAAAACAATTCTATGATCATCACTATTGATACATTATACATGTTTGATGAAAATCTATATTCAAGACGGCAAACTAGGAATATAATGGAACGCAACGTAAACAGGTTGAAATGGAGAAGATTTTTCATTTCCTATTGAGAAAAATGCCGATTATCACCTCCTTCAGTCAAGACTATTCTGGCTAGGTTTGTTCAATGCTGCAAAATGAGGACAGGTTTAAGGTTTAAGCCAGTAGAAACTGTTGATATTCAAATACAATAGTATATTTTGAAAAGCAAAAATAATCTAGATCTAAATTTTTGGAATTAATATGCATATTTAGCCGAATTGTTGGACAGAAAGTCCATATACAAACATACATCCTCAACTAGACAATAAAAATCACAAACCATCAATTTTCAATAACATTAAATAGCCAGGGATAAATTTAACAAAAATGTGCAAGTAGAAAATGAAAGTTTATTGACAGAACTTTAGCAGTCAAATATACAACATAAGAACAGCATAGATGGTTTCAGTTTATCTTCTTTCAAGCAAATGGTTGCCCTTCACCTATAATATAAACATTAAAAAAGTTACTCAGCAGAACTTTGATGATAGGAGAGGTATACAAAGCTCACTGCAGTTGTAGTTTTATAAAATGGACTAAAACAGGAACACTAAGGGCGACCCTTTGGCTTAACTTCAGTTAATCCTCTATAGAGATTTTACAGAATTTTCAGGCACATGACCAATATTTGTGATGTTTAGTTATTTAGTTACTGGGGCATGTTAAATAATATTTGTTTTTCTACTCTAACAGCCATTTCATCAATATTCTGAAAATATCTGAGTTCCAGATTATACTCAGTTTTAATTCTGTAATATACTAACTGTTAGTGTCTTGTTTATATTTCTTATTATGTATACTTGGGCTCTTTCCATTTTCTTCACAGTTATATAAACTAAGAGGAGTGGACTGGCAGTTTGGGGTTGACAGATACAAACTATTACATTCAGAATGGATAAACAACAAGGTCCTACTATACAGCACAGGGAACTATGTCCAATCTCCCGTGATAAATCACAACAGAAAAGAAAATTTTAAAATGTGTGTGTGTATATCTATATATATATATTAAAAATTATGTAAACTAGCACATTGTCTTTATTTATTAGTTGAGTTTATTTTCCTCTTCCTAACAATTCATACCTGTCTTTTATTAAATATCTTTTCCTTTTTCCCTTAGGTTTATTCTGTTGCTCTTTTTCTTACCTTTTATGTTGGATGTAGGATTTTGTATTTATGTACCTTGTAATTTATGTATTTTTCTTTTTAAATACCACACATATTTAGGGCTAAGATTTTCTATGAGCACCTTTTAATCATGTTCTGTAGTTACTTGAAAGTAGTATGAAAGTTGTATTTTCGTCTAAATGTTCTAATGGAATGGAACAAAAACGTAAAGTGAAAATATTTAGAAGGCTAATACACAGTAAATTCTTCCCTAACTATGAAGTTCTTCCTTTAAGATCAGAACCATGCAATTCATTGTCAGCAATTGGGAAAACACATATGTGAAAGATACTATGTTGATTACGCAGAAAGAACGAGAGTTACAATCTTTGACCTTCAGAACTTTTTAAATTCAAGTATCAAAGGAAAAATAACATACTTGATATGGTTAGAGACGATTATATCATGAGGCTTAGATTTTATTAGTTCTTTAAGAGTGATAGTGGGATGTAGAGCAAAAACCATCNGTAGAGCAAAAACCATCATAGGATTGTAAAGTAATGATCCTCAAATAGGCAACACCCCCGCCCCCCAAAATATACCAAACATGAGAGCAGGTAGTGTGCTTAGCATATGTATCTTACTCACACCTGCCTTGAATATCACTGACTAAATGCACTCTCTCAACTAGATTAGCCACAGAAACAGGAAACTAGACTATCTTTTGCCATTTTATTATTCAGTGATTGCATGATTCACTGGGGAAAGGATTTAAAATCCAACTGTTTTTTTAAGAGCTAGAGAATGCAGAATTTGAGAGAATTTAATAAACATCAAGAAGAATGTTGGCTCATTTTCTTTAAAAAATTAATTTATTTATTTTAATTGGAAGCCAATTACTTTACAATATTGTGGTGCTTTTTGCCATACATTGACATGAATCAGCCACAGGTGTACATGTGTCCCCCATCAGAAAATGAAATCTCAATTCCCCTGTTATATTTTGACTCAAGATGATATTTTATGATAAATAAATCATGAAAAACAGAGTATTCTTCTAACCATTCCATCGAGAGAATCAGAGAATGCAAAAATTAGCATTGAAAACTTAGGATTTTATTGTATCTGTTCTGAATTCACAACTTATATGAGTAAAGTTGAGTTTAGAAGTTAAGGAATTTCACAAAATCACACACGTTATGTTAAAGCTTGTACTAGAACCTACTTGAATGCCTAAGCATATTTCATATAAACTGATATTTATTACAAATGCATGCCATTTTTGTTACAAGCAGAAATTATAAAAGAACCTGAAAATTATTAGTTGTTGCTTAAAGTACTAATACAAGAAAAGAAAACGGTTCCCTATTTTCAATTCGATATGGCTTTGATCCTGTCTGTTTCTTTATTTGAAAGTCTGTTAGTCAGGCACTCAGGCATCTGGGGTCTGAACTATCTTTCAAAGAATATGTGAACTCTGTTATTAAAATAATAGTAATGTTCCCTCTATATTAGTAAAGATATAATATTCTGAAACAACAGAAACCACATAAATTACTTTCTGAATGGATGACATACCTGCTTCCGGCATTTCAACAGGCTCTGTATTTGATGCAAACTCCTCCCTGACATCAGGACCATCTCCACCTTCACCCCCAGTCTTTGCCTCAGCCAATTCCTGGAGATCAGTTTCCAGGTCAGAATCTTAAAAAAAAATATATCAATTGAGCTGTAAAGCATACAGTATGAACAAGGGAATGATGATATTGATTCCCTCAGTATTGTGAATTAAAAGCCTTAGGCTAGTATGGTAAAAATATGATGAATGAGAACCTCAGGAGCATTATTCCAGGAATGTTTTCCTGGAAAAAAAGGAAAGCAGAGTTTTCTGAATGTTATTACCATTTTCCTTTCCCAAGGTTGTCCTCAGACAAGTTAGTTGCCCCCTCTCTTTGTCTTGAAAACAAGGGAAAATTTGAGCGACCACACTGACCTGCAAACTATACTCTGCCCAGTTTTTTAGGAACTGTCTAAAGTCCTTTTCTAATGTTTCCTTTCCTCCTCTTACTGGTTATGTCTTAAAACATGATGCACACATACACTTTACCTCCAGACGCATCCTTCTCTTCTTCATCACCATTCACTGGATCCTCTCCATGTACTTCCTCCTTTCTAGGTGTGATATCCTGAATCTCAGCTGGTGGTTCCTCTTGTTGAGGTTGCTCGACACTGGGCTGCTGGTCCTAGTAGAGTGTGCATGCAAATAAAACTTTTTGTTGTTATTACATCTAATAGCATAAATATACATAATACATAGATATATCAGATCATAAGTAAACCTAACAACATTTCACAACACAATTCTATGTACTTACTTTTAATAAAGTTACTCTTCCCACAGAGAAGAGTTAGCTCCCACAAGAGATACCCAGAAAGACTTTGGAAGTTATTTAAATCTATGTTGGGATGGAAGCATGCATTCCGTTGTTAATAAGCAGGAGGAGGGAGTCATTGGGCACATTTCCAGGGAATTTAACAGTATACTCATAGGCAATGCCAGACTGTAATATATCTGGATCAATGTTCCTTCCTAAGACAAACTGTCACCCTTTATCAGCATGGAAGACCTTTATCACTGCATCTCTACTACTTAACATGATTTTCTCAAAAATAAACTTGTGCTAGTAGAAAACATCAAATGGTAAGGTACTCACAACCACAGGTTCATCCAGCTTGGGGCATCTTGATCTATAGGTCCCAATGCTGATGCCACTTGCCCACTGCTATTTCTCCTGGAAAGTAGAATATAGTGATTTGGAAAATGTATTTAAGAGCACAGCTATATTTGATCACTTTTATGACCATATGTTGACTTATTATTTTTGTTAAATGTGAAAATACTTTCAAAAGAAAATTCTGGTTAAGTTAGAGTGTACATGGATTCCAATTACACCAAATACAGTTGCTTGCTGGCATATTGAGTTGCAGCACTTTCAAAGCATCATCTTTAAGGATTTGGAATAGCTCAACTGGAATTCCATCACCTCCACTAGCTTTGTTCATAGTGATGCTTCCTAAGGCCCATTTGACTTCACATTCCAGGATGTCTGGCTCTAGATGAGTGATCACACCATTGTGATTATCTGGGTCGTGAAGATCTTTCTTGTACAGTTCTTCTGTGTATTCTTGCCACCTCTTCTTAGTATCTTCTGCTTCTGTTAGGTCCATACCATTTCTGTCCTTTATCGAGCCCATCTATGCATGAAATGTCCCCTTGGTATCTCTAATTTTCTTAAAGAGATCTGTAATCTTTTCCATTCTGTTGTTTTCCTCTATTTCTTTGCATTGATCGCTGAGGAAGGCTTTCTTGTCTCTCCTTGCTATTCTTTGGAATTCTGCATTCAGATGCTTATATCTTTCCTTTTCTCCTTTGATTTTCACTTCTCTTCTTTTCAAAGCCATTTGTAAGGCCTCCCCAGACAGCCATTTTGCTTTTTTGCATTTCTTTTACATGGGGATGGTCTTGATCCCTGTCTCCTGTACAATGTCACAAACCTCATTCC
>SJYU01008815.1:0-35364 GCA_006410795.1 Tragelaphus strepsiceros | reverse complement strand
GCCATCGAAGAGAATCAGAGAATGCAAAAATTAGCATTGAAAAATCAGCATTTTAGGCTATCTGTTCTGAATTCATAACTTACATGAGTAAAGTTGAGTTTAGAAGTTAAGGGATTTCACATAATCACACACATTNTACACGTTATTTTAAAGCTTGTACTAGAACCTACTTGAATGCCTGAGCATATTTCATATAAACTGATATTTATTACAAATGCATGCCATATTTGCTACAAGCAGAAATTTTAAGAGAACCTGAAAATTATTAGCTGTTGCTTAAAGTACTAATAAAAGAGAAGAAAACGGTTCCCTATTTTCAATTTGATATGGCTTTGATCCTGTCTGTTTCTTTATTTGAAAGTCTGTAAGTCAGGCACTCAGGCATCTGGGGTCTGAACTATCTTTCAAAGAATATGTGAACTCTGTTATTAAAATAATAGTAATGTTCCCTCTATATTAGTAAAGATATAATATTCTGAAACAACAGAAACCACATAAATTACTTTCTGAATGGATGACATATCTGCTTCTGGCATTTCAACAGGCTCTGTATTTGATGCAAACTCCTCCCTGACATCAGGACCATCTCCACCTTCACCCCCAGTCTTTGCCTCAGTCAATTTCTGGAGATCAGCTTCCAGGCCAGAATCTTAAAAAAAAAAAAATGTATCAATTCAGCTGTAAAGCATACAATATAAACAAGGGAATGATGATATTGATTCCTCAGTATTATGAATTAAAAGCCTTAGGCTAGTATGGTAAAAACGTGATGAATAAGAACCTCAGGAGCATTATTCCAGGAATATTTTCTTGGAGAAAAAGGAAAGCAGAATTTTCCAAATGTTATTACCATTTTCTTTTCTTCTTTTCCCGGGGTTGTCCTCAGAAAACTTAGTTGCTTCCCTCTCTTTGTCTTGAAAACAAGTGAAAATTTGTGCGACCACACTAACCTGCAAACTATACTCTGCTCAGTTTTTTAGGAACTGTCTGAAGTTCTTTTCTAATGTTTCCTTTCCTCCTCTTACTGGTTATGTCTTAAGTCATGATGCACACATACACTTTACCTCCAGAGGCATCCTTCTCCTCTTCATTATGATTCATTGGATCCTCTCCACGTACTTGCTCCTTTCTAGGTGTGATATCCTGAATCTCAGCTGGTGGTTCCTCTTGTTGAGGTTGCTCAACACTGGGCTGCTGGTCCTAGTAGAGTGTGCATGCAAATAAAAACTTTTTGTTGTTATTACATCTAATAGCATAAATATACATAATACACAGATATATCAGATCATAAGTAAATCTAACAACATTTTCCCAACACAATTCTATGTTCTTACTTTTAATAAAGTTACTCTTCCCACAGAGAAGAGTTAGCTCCCATAAGAGATACCCAGAAAGACTTGGGAAGTTATTTAAATCTGTGTTGGGATGGAAGTGTGCAATCTGTTGTTAATAAGCACGAAGAGGGAGTCATTGGGCACATTTCCAGGGAATTTAACAGTATACTCATATATCTGGATCAGTGTTCCTTCCTAAGACAAACTGTCACCCTTTATCAGCATGGAAGACCTTTATCACTGCATCTCTACTACTTAACATGATTTTCTCAAAAATAAACTTGTGCTAGTAGAAAACATCAAATGGTAAGGTACTCACAACCACAGGTTCATCCAGCTTGGGGCATCTTGATCTATAGGTCCCAATGCTGATGTCACTTGCCCACTGATATTTCTCCTGGAAAGTAGAATATAGTGATTTGGAAAATGTATTTAAGAGCACAGCTATATTTGATCACTTTTATGACCATATGTTGACTTATTATTTTTTTTAATGTGAAAATACTTTCAAAAGAAAATTCTGGTTAAGTTAGAGTGTACATGCATTCCAATTACACCAAAGACAGTCGCTTGCAAAGCCATTTGTGTCTTTGCTATGCTGGTAGAGAAATCACCTTAAGGTACACAGGAAGACAGAATTTTTGTGAGGAAGTCTGATTTCACAACAGAATTCTCCATCATGAAGATCTTTAGTGAAATGCTGCTAGGAATGTAAAAATTCAGGACTATTGCTCTTGTCACACTCCTATTCACCAGACCTCTTTTCCCCAACTCCCTTGGAATTCGGTTGGAACAGGAAGAAAGGCTCAGTCTTTACAGCCTGACTATGGCAATTTTCTCAGTATCTGTGGCTGAGGTGAGTCTACATGCAGAGCAACCGGTCCACTTCTCTCTTGGCACCTTACCACAAAACTCGTGATACATATGTATTATATGATTGTATGTTATGTATTATATGATTTCACGTCAATGGATTTCTGGAAAAGGCACAACTATAGGCAGAGAAATATATCTGTGGTTGCCAGGATATAGGAGTGGAGGAAGGAGTCTGAAAGCAAATAGCCCAAGGGAGCATTTTCAAACCAATGGGACGTTTTCTACATTTTTATTGTGGTAGCATTTACACAATGGTATGACTTCCCTGGTGGCTCAGACGGTTAAGTGTCCTTCTATAACGTGGGAGACCCAGGATCAATCCCTGGGTCGGGAAGTTCCCTGGAGAAGGAAATGGCAATCCACTCCAGTACTATTGCCTGGAAAATCCCATGGACAGAGGAGCCTGGTAGGCTACAGTCCATGGGGTCGCAAAGAGTCGGACACGACTGAGCGATCTTCACTGTAATGCATATGTCAAAACTCGACAAATGGTAATGCTTTAAAGCACTGACTTCTATTGTATATAAATTATATCTCAATACTTCACACTTTTTTAAAACAGGAAAAGGATCTTTTAAATATGTAAATACTGGTTATTGTATCCATCTAGACCTTTAGCTCATAAACATAAAAATCTTATTTGAAATTCTTCCCAGACCTGGCTAACTTCCAGGATTCCCCATGACACCTTTGTACCCTTATGACAGGACACATAAACTTGGTCTTAACCATGTTTACAATTCCCTCTCCTTCACCTCAAGTCAATAATCTTGCTGAGTTCTGTCCATTTTACTTCAAAAATGTCTAATGCATCTACTTTTTCCCATGTCCACCACATCTGCTCTAGTCCAAAGCCCCCCTCCATTTAATTGTCAACCCCCTTCTAACGGGTCTCTCACATCCACTCAGGGTGCCTGTCTCCCACACACTGCCCTCTCCCTCCCTCTCTTACAGTTGCAGAACTGTTTATGACTTTCTAGATAAAGGCTACTGTCCTAAATAAGAACTTGAAGGTAGGGTTTAGCCCTTGCCCAGCTTGCTAACATCATGGAAAGTAGAGAATCCCCTTCTTGTCTCTCTTATTGGGCTTCATTCATACCCTCCAATTTCTCAAGCTTAGATTGTCCCGTATTTCTGAAGCCTCTGGTTAGTAGACTCCTTCAAGCTAGGCTTCAACAGTACATGAAATGAGAACTTCCAGATATACAAGTTGGTTTTGAAGAGGCAGAGAAACAAGAGATCAAGTTGCAACCTTCGTTAGATCATGGGGAAATCAAGGAAATTCCAGAAACACATCTACTTCTGCTTCATTGGCTAGACTACCTCAAGGCCTCTGACTGTGTGGATCACAACAAACTGTGCTAAATTCTTAGAGATGGGAGTACCAGACTAGCTGGCCTGTCTCCTGAAAAACCCGTATGAGGGTTAAGACATAACAGACTAAAACATGGAACAATGGACTGGTTCACAATTGGGAAAGGAGTAAGACAAGGTTGTATAGTGTCACTCTGCTTATTCAACTTACATGCAGAGCACATCATGGGAAATGCTGGGCTGGATGACTCACAAGCTGGAATCAAGGCTGCTGGCAGAAATATCAAGAAGCTCAGATGTGCAGATCATACCACTTTAATGGGAGGAACTGAAGAGGAACTAAAGAACCTCTTGATGAGGGTGAAAGAGGAGAATGAAAAGGCTGGCTTAAAAGTCAACATTCAAAAATATAAGATTATGGCATCCAGTCCTATCATTTCACGGAAAACAGAAGGGGGGAAGTGGATGCACGGAGAGATTTAATTTTGGAGGCTCCAAAATCACTGTGGATGGTGATTGCTGCCATGTAATCTTGAGCCTTGGAAGAACAACTATGACAAAGATAGCATGCATGCATGCTCATTGTTTCAGTTGTGTCTGAGTCTTTATGACTCCATGGACCGTAGCCTGCCAGGTGCCTCTGTCCATGGGATTCTCCAGGCGAGAATACTTCAGTGGATTGCCATGCCCTCCTCCCATTGGGCATGGCAGGGCATCTTCTCAACCCAGGGGTGAAACCCATGTCTCCTGCATCCCGTGCATTGCAGGGAGGTTTTTTTTTTTTTTTTTTTTTTTTTGCCAATTTATGCATGTTTTAATTGAAGGATAATTGCTTTACAGAATTTTGTTGTTTTCTTTCAAACACCAACAAGAATCAGCCATAGATACATACTGGGGTCCAGCCCCAGCAGGATCCAGGGATTCCCTCAGGAGGACGGCATTGGCGATAAGGAAAGTAAAGAGGAGAGAAAGAGGCTTGATCTTCCTTGGTTTACACAGAAAGCCAATAAAGCTCCTGACATGGAACTTGCTCTGTTCACGGAGGCCGCAGGCACCCTCTCGGTGGGGTGAGGACGCAGGACGCCCCCTCCACAGTGAAGATGCAGGGCGCCTTCACGATCGGGTCTTAGAAGCCCAGGCAAAAAAAGTGAACTCAGAGAGCCCCTGTGCCCCAAGGAGTCATCCTGAAAGAAGAAGAGAGAGAGAAAGAAAAGGAAAGAAAGAAAGAATGACACGGGGAGACCAAGCTTCGGTGAGCAAGGCCCATAACTTTATTTTCAAAAGAAACTTTTATAGCTTGACTTGTACATAGAGGGAAATGAAAGATGCAAAGTCATGCAGAGTGAGCCCAAACATTACATCTGTTTTGTCTTTATCGAAACCAGGATTTTTTCTGCATACCTTTCCCATAAACAATGTTGTGTACATTATCTTCTGGCTTTGGAGGCCTGTGGACATTTTATGACCCTTTTTTGATAAAGGCTGCTCAACCAGAAGACTTATTCTCCCTTAAAGTGTTTTTTCTTTATATTTCTAATATATGTCTGTCTCAGAAAGTGCTAAACAGAGTTTCATTCTCACGGAGCAAAGGTGCAGTGAGTTACAACAAAGAGAACCAATTAGCCCAAAGGTCTGATGTGGTTAATTCCAAGGCTACTACTTGTTTTTCTTCCATTCCAACTATGTTAACTAATGCACTCCCAGGTGCACAATGGATAAGGGATATGGGAACTTGGCAGCAAGCATTGGCCCAACAATGAAGCACTTTGCCAGTACTATTTTAATAATGTTTCACCCCTTAAAGGACTCTATGCTCATTAGGACTTTTAAAATGTTTTGGCTTCCTGTGCCTTTCAAGGTTGGAGAATTTTGAACAATCATGTGTGTTAATTGCCAGAGTATAGATAAACCTGTCAAGCAAGCTAAAATGTCAACGGAGGGGTTTGAATTGAAACACTCATATCATGCCCAGGAGACTTATTAACTAAAGCCCTAAGTTGACTTTTTCCAGAGAAAGGTGGTCGGGGATAGCCCCCTGTTAATGTCAGAAGAGTTGGTGAAAGGCACAAAACAGTAAGACAGACAGATTCTGGTTTGGGGGTAGATGCTCGAGCAGGTCCAGGGGGTCCCTCGAGTTGTGATCTGCCTTGCTCGTCAGGTCTCTTCCACATGACCTTGTTATGGATGGGATCTCCCATGCTGGCTCTGGGCAGATACACCCATGCAGGCAGATTCTTTACCACTGAGCCACCAGGGAAGCCTATGTCAAACCTAGACAGCATAGTATAAGACAGAGACATATCTTTGCCAACAAAGGTCCGTATAGTCAAAACTATGGCTTTTTCAGTAGTCATGTGCAGATGTGTGAGTTCGATCATTAAAAAGGCTGAATGACAAAGAATTGACGCTTGTGATTTGTGGTGTTGGAGAAGACACTTGAGAATCTCTCAGACAGCAAGGATATCAAAACAGCCAATCCTAAAGGAAACCAACTGTGAATATTCACTGGCAGGGCCGATGCTGAAGTGGAAGCTCTAATACTTTAGCCACCTTATGGGAAGCGCTGACTCACAGGAAAAGACCCTGATGCTAGTGATCAGGATGGGAAGCATAAAGCAAATTATGCCCTGGTGACTGCTGAACAGGTTTTAGAAGCAAAATCTCTCCCCCAGGGAACCAGTGCTCAGTTAGTGGAACTTGTGGCTCTGACCCGAGTTCTAGAGTTAAGCGAAGGGCAGCGCGCAAATATCTTCACTGATTCTAAGTATGCTTATTTGACTTTACACGCTCATGCTGCAATATGGAAAGAAAAACAGTTTAAAAGGGCAGCAGGAGATCCTATTAAACATTTCAGAGAGATCGAGACTTTTAACGACTGTATTGTCCTAAAGGAGTAGCTGTTACGCATTGCAAAGGGCACAGCAGGGATGGGAGTAAAGTAGCTGAAGGTAATCGGCTGGCTGATTGTCAAGCCAGAAAAGTGGCACTTTAGGAAACCCCTTCATTGCAGATGCCTTTGATCTGGACAGGTCCTGGGGAACAGGAAAAACTGCAATATACTGAGGAAGAATTAGAAAGATATGAGAAAAGAGGAGCAAAGATTACTGATAAAGGATGGCTACAGTCCAAGGATGGACGATTAAAAATTCCTGAAAATACCTAATGGAAAATTCTTAAGGGTTTACACCAGAGTTTTCATTTAGGTGTAGAGAGTACTTACCAGATAGCTTCTCATTTGTTTGAAGGTAAAAATGTAGGGAAAACTTTAAAGGACATTATCAAAAGATGTGAGGTTTGTCAGAAAAATAACCCAAAGACTGAAACACTAGCAAAATCTGGATTACAACGAAGTGGAAAATATCGTGGAGAAGACTGGGAAATTGATTTTATTCATATGCCAAAAGCTAATGGATATTCTTGCTCTCAAGTTTGGGTGGATACTTTTACTGGATGGATTGAGGCTTTTTCCCTGTTGCAGTGAACAGGCTAAGGAGGTTATAAGAATTTTAATCCATGAAATTATCCCCAGGTTTGGGCTGCCACGGAGGCTTCAGAGTGACAATGGCACCATCTTTGAAGCTGCTCTAACTCAGGGGGGTGTCTAAAGCTCTAGGAATAGAAGCTCACTTAAACTGTTCCTGGAGACCCCAATCCTCAGGAAAGGTTGAAACAGCTAACGGCATTATCAAAAGACATCTGTGCAAATTAACTCAAGAGACGCAGGACAATTGTATTAAAGTTCTACCCATAGCTTTAATGAGGGCTTAGATTGTCCCCTGGAGAAGGCAATGGCACCCCACTCCAGTACTCTTGCCTTGAAAATCCCACGGATGGAGGAGCCTGGAAGGCTGCAGTCCATGGGGTCGCTGAGGGTCGGACACGACTGAGCGACTTCACTTTCACTTTTCACTTTCATGCACTGGAGAAGGAAATGGCAACCCACTCCAGTGTTCTTGCCTGGAGAATCCCAGGGACGGCGGAGCCTGGTGGGCTGCCATCTATGGGGTCGCACAGAGTTGGACACGACTGAAGTGACTTAGCAGTAGATTGTCCCCAAAAAGGAGGGACTGCCCCCCTTTGAATGTATTTATGGGAAGGTCTTTCTTATGCAAGGACATTGTCAAAGACTCTGAAGCCTTAGGATTAACTAATTATGTAACTCAGCTCTCAGATTTTCAGCAGACATTAACAGAATTCCAGCAGGTGACTCCTGACCCAGCCTCTGCATCAAGCAAGCCTCTATTTGAGCCTGGAACAGAGGTCCTGATAAAAACACTGGGATCTGGGGGCCCATCCCTCAAACCCCTCTGGGAAGGCCCTTAACAGGTTATTCTTTCTTCTCCCACAGCTGTCAAAGTGCCAGGAATAGATTCATGGGTGCACCACACTCAAGTTAAGAGGTGGCATCCTGACCAGAACTAAGTGACATCATTTTATGTCTTTACTTTCTATGCTGATTTTGTACTTTTCAGATGGGCCTGATAATCTGTGTGAGCCTACTTCTGCTGACTCCAAAATCCTGAGTTTGCAGTTTGATCCTCAAGACAGTGCCTTCCTATCCTGGGCTCACTCCTATGCTGCATTCCACAATTGGTCTAACTGCTGGGTCTGCAGAGTGCTTCCGTCTTCATCAGTGGAAAGCGTCCCATGGTGGACATCTCCACTTCAAGGAAAAGACTTTCTCCAAGTCTGCGAATACCTTGGACAACAATTGTATGTGATGCCTCTTCTTAATCTGATGACATCTAACAACCCTAAGATGCACTGGTGCAACACTTTGTACTATGGACATAACGTGGGTTTTTATTTTGATTATACTTTGTCTTGGTTTAATGACTATTTCGCTACACATAAGGTAAATGGGTCTAGATCTAGTGGCTTTTTACCTGACGTTTATCAAATATGGGATGATATGAGGTTATATGGCTAACTCCTGAAAAAGGACATCTAATGTCTACTGCCCCTATATGCTGGGGACAAATACAGCCATCCCCAGAAGTTAGCCAACAACTAAATTATAATGATTGGAAACAATTGGGACTTTTGCCTCAGGAAATATGCAAGGTAATCATTCCCGAATTTTCCAACCCCAGTTCAGGTCCTCCCTTTACCTGGCCAGGCACTGATTGGGACTGGATATCTCAGTCACACTGGCTTGCTCCAAATGGGACCTACTGGATATGTGGCTTTTACCTATGGGCATTGCTTCCCCCTGGCTGGATAGGGAGATGCACCCAAGGTCTAGCTTTTACTTATGGCTTCATATTTTCAGAGCTTCCAGAAAAGCCTGCTAATTTACCACACCTTAAAACTCAGTGGGCGAGGTATGCATTTCACTGGTGTGATTATTTGGCTGCAGAGTTTGTTCCCTCTCTGGGAACTACAGATGTTCTGCTACAAGCAGCTGCTTTGACTAATTTTACTTAACAGGCATTAATTAAAAGATTCTCAAAAAGCTATTTCAGCTCTTCAGTTCAGTTCAGTCGCTCAGTTGTGTCCGACTCTTTGCAATCCCATGAATCGCAGCACACCAGGCCTCCCTGTCCATCACCAACTCCCACAGTTCACTCAAACTCACAGTCCATCGAGTCAGTGATGCCATCCAGCCATCTCATCCTCTGTCGTCCCCTTTTCCTCCTGCCCCCAATCCCTCCCAGCATCAGAGTTTCCAATGAGTCATCTTTTCCAATGAGTCAACTCTTCGCATGAGGTGGCCAAAGTACTGGAGTTTCAGCTTTAGCATCATTCCTTCCAAAGAACACCCAGGGCTGATCTCCTTTAGAATGGACTGGTTGTTAACACCCAAAAAAAGATGTCCTTTTCATTATAGGGGAATGGAATGCAAAAGTAGGAAGTCAAGAAACACCTGGAGTAACAGGCAAATTTGGCCTTGGAATACAGAATGAAGCAGGGCAAAGGCTAATAGAGTTTTGCTAAGAGAACACACTGGTCATAGCAAACACCCTCTTCCAACAACACAAGAGAAGACTATACACATGGACATCACCAGATGGTCAACATCAAAATCAGATTGATTATATTCTTTGCAGCCAAAGATGGAGAAGTTTTATACAGTCAGCAAAAGAAGACCGGGAGCAGACTGTGGCTCAGATCATGAGCTCCTTATTGCCAAATTTCAGCTCTTAATGCTGAACAAACACAAATTAGAAAGGTGGTTTTACAAAACAGATTGGCCTTAGAAATTCTGACAGCTGCACAAGGAGGAACTTGTGCCATTATTCATACCCAGTGCTGTCCATGTATACCTGATATGAGCACTAATGCTACTCATTTTACTAAACACATGAACAAGATGATTCAGGCTATGGATGCTCCTAAAGCCTCAATTGCCTCATTTTGGGAGACGTTACCTAGTTTCCCATGGTGGAAAACTATCTTAATTACAATAATTCTGATTGTTCTGTTTTTGCTGTTTGCTCCCTGCACCTGTAACTGTGTAGCTGGATTTGTTTCCAGTCACATGAAGGCTTTTAAGTTGCCAGTGGTTGCTCAAACTCCTGTGTCTGCTGCAGCTTCCTCCAACTACTACTAGTCAACAGTAATGACAACAGCTAGAACTGCCTTGGAATGTACCATATGGCATGGACTGTCCTGACAATTTCCCATGTCTTAACATGGTCAGTAGTCTACATTGCCCCGTGAAGTAGTTAAATTTATACCAAGCTAGTGTTAACTCAATGAAACTAAGCCACGCCTTGTGGGGCCACCCAAGATGGGCGGGTCATGGTGGAGAGGTGTGACAGAATGTGGTCCACTGGAGAAGGGAATGGCAAACCACTTCACTATTATGGCCTTGAGAACCCCATAAACAGTATAAAAAGGCAAAATAATAGGATACTGAAAGAGGAACTCCCCAGATCATGAACTCCTTACTGCCAAATTCAGACTTAAAGTGAAGAAAGTAGGGAAAACCACTAGACCATTCAGGTATGACCTAAATCAAATCCCTTATGATTATACAGTGGAAGTGAGAAATAGATTTAAAGGGCTAGATCTGATAGATAGAGTGCCTGATGAAGTATGGAATGAGGTTAATGACATTGTATAGGAGACAGGGATCAAGACCATCCCCATGGAAAACAAATGCAAAAAAGCAAAATGGCTGTCTGAAGAGGCCTTACAAATAGCTGTGAAAAGAAGAGAAGCAAAAAGCAAAGGAGAAAAGGAAAGATATAAGCATCTGAATGCAGAGTTCCAAAGAATAGCAAGAAGAGATAAGAAAGCCTCCTTCAGAGATCAATGCAAAGAAATAGAGGAAAACAACAGAATGCGAAAGATCTCTTCAAGAAAATTAGAGATACCAAGGGAACAGTTCACGCAAAGATGGGCTGAATAAAGGACAGAAATGGTATGGACCTAACAGAAGCAGAAGATATTAAGAAGAGGTGGCAAGAATACACAGAAGAACTGTACAAAAAAGAGCTTCACGATGCAGATAATCACAATGGTGTGATCACTGACCTAGAGCCAGACATCCTGGAATGTGAAGTCAAGTGGGCCTTAGAAAGCATCACTACGAACAAAACTAGTGGAGGTGATGGAATTCCAGTGGAGCTATTCCAAATCCTGAAAGATGATGCTGTGAAAGTGCTGCACTCAATATGCCAGCAAGTTTGGAAAACTCAGGAGTGGCCACAGGACTGGAAAAGGTCAGTTTTCATTCCAATCCCAAAGAAAATCAATGCCAAAGATGCTCAAACTACCGCACAATTGCACTCATTTCACACGCTAGTAAAGTACTGCTCAAAATTCTCCAAGCCAGGCTTCAGCAATATGTGAACCGTGAACTTCCAGATGTTTAAGCTGGTTTTAGAAAAGGCAGAGGAACCAGAGATCAAATTGCCAACATCTGCTGGATTATCAAAAAAGCAGGAGAGTTACAGAAAACATTCTACTTCTGCTTTATTGACTATGCCAAAGCCTTTGACTGTGTGCTACTGCTAAGTCACTTCAGTCGTGTCCGACTCTGTGCGACCCCATAGACAGAAGCTCACCAGGCTCGCCCGTCCCTGGGATTCTCCAGGCAAGAATACTGGAGTGGGTTGCCATTTCCTTCTCCAATGCATGAAAGTGAAAAGTGAAAGTGAAGTCGCTCAGTCGTGTCCGACTCTTAGCGACCCCATGGACTGGAGCCTACCAGGATCCTCCATCCACGGGATTTTCCAGGCAAAAGTACTGGGGTGGGGTGCCATGTGGATCACAATAAACTGTGGAAGATTCTGAAAGAGATGGGAATACCAGACTACCTGACCTGCCTCTCGAGAAACCGGTATGCAGGTCAGGAAGCAACAGTTAGAACTGGACATGGAACAACAGACACTGGTTCCAAAAAGGAAAAGGAGTACATCAAGGCTGTATATTGTCACCCTGTTTATTTAACTTATATGCAGAGTACATCATGAGAAACGCTGGACTGGAAGAAACACAAGTTGGAATCAAGATTGCCGGGAGAAATATCAATAACCTCAGATATGCAGATGACACCACCCTTACGGTAGAAAGTGAAGAGGAACTAAAAAGCCTCTTGATGAAGGTGAAAGTGGAGAGTGAAAAAGTTGGCTTAAAGCTCAACATTCAGAAAACGAACATCATGGCATCTGGTCCCATCACCACATGGGAGAGAGATGGGGAAGCAGTGGAAACTGTGACAGACTATTTTGGGGGGCTCCAAAGTCACTGAAGATGGTGATTGCAACCTTGAAATTAAAAGACGCTTACTCCTTGGAAGGAAAGTTATGACCAACCTAGATAACATATTGAAAAGCAGAGACATTACTTGGCCAACAAAGGTCCATCTAGTCAAGGCTATGGTTTTTCCAGTGGTCATGTATGGATGTGAGAGTTGGACTGTGAAGAAAGCTGAGTGCTGAAAAATTGATGCTTTTGAACTGTGGTGTTGGAGAAGACTCTTGAGAGTCCCTTGGACTGGAAGGCGATCCAACCAGTCCATTCTAAAGGAGATCAGTCCTAGGTGTTCTTTGGAAGGAATGATGCTGAAGCTGAAACTCCAATACTTTGGCCACCTCATGAGAAGAGTTGACTCATTGGAAAACACCCTGATGCTGGGAGGGACTGAGGGCAGGAGGAGAAGGGGACGACAGAGGTTCAGATGGCTGGATGGCATCATCAACTCGACGGATGTGAGTTTGAGTGAACTCCGGGAGTTGGTGATGGACAGGGAGGCCTGGTGTGCTGTGATTCATGGGGTCACAAAGTTCGGACATGACTGAGCTACTGAACTGAACTGAACTGCGTGTTTCCATGTGGTTAAAGGGGGAATGAGGCGCAGAGGCACTACGTAACTTGTTCAGTGTCTCCCAGCATTAAGAGAGCCAGGGGTCTGGATGCACTGTGGAAAACTCTGTGTGTTCTGTATTTATTCAGTCAAGAGTAAGATCCAATGGCTATGGCAAAATATGTAGAATAACAGCTACCACATAACAAAAATTGATCTTAGATCATAGAAATGCACACTAAATAGAAATCTGATTTCTTCAGAAATCTTTCAAATGGAGGCTTGACAAGACTGGCGTCAGGATGTTTTGTAGACATGATGGTCTTAGAGCCACCTCAAAACAGCAGACAGCATGCCAGTGAGTCTCCTAGACTGGTGGTCTTGGGTTTGTGCATCAGAGAAGGCAGGAAACCCCTGGCACAGGCTCTCAATGGAGACAGAGCCTGGCAGCAGGCAAAATAAGACCATGCCTCTGCTCCGGTAGTGCCTAGACAAGTTGTCCATGTCAATCAGATCTGAGGAATTCTTTTAAAAAGTGCAGATTCCATGATCTACACTCAGTGAATCTCACTCAGTGCAGCTACAACAGTGCCCCAGAATCTGTGAGATTGGGAAACTCTCAGGGACTTTATTAAATCCCGTTGGTAGTGAGATTGTCAGCAAAATATGGGAAATAGAGATCAGAACAGATATTAGAAAAAATATATAGATAATCAACAAAACCCAAAGCTGGCTCTTTCAAAAGGTCAATATGAATTCATAAGTTTCCACCCATAAGAATAAAAAAAAAAGTTAACTAAAAACAAAACTTACCAAAATCAGGAAAGAAATAGGTTATAGATGTGGATGACCACAAACTGTTGGAGAAACTGAAATAGCAGCACCAGGCTCCTTTCAATGAGAGCTGCGTGCCAAACCCAGCACATCACAGGATTCCTTGACATTCAGGAGCACGCCAAGTAGATTTCCATGCCAGGACTGTTGCACTTATTGTTCCTTCTGCCTGGAATGCTCTTCTCTTAGGTAACCCCACAGCCTGCTCCCTTACTTCCTCCAGATCTCTGCTTACTTGGCATCTTTCATGGAGTCTTTCCCTCATTATCTTGAATAAAATAATAACATCATACCTACGTACACCATTTCCCCTGATCTAGCAATATCTTTCTTCATAGCGCCTGCCACCCTTGATTATTTATTGACCACCAAGTCTATGAAATGAGAGACTTGGTTAGTTTTGTCCTGTCCCAAACTCCTCCAATAGTGCTCAGGTCTATGGCAAGTGCTCAGAAGACATTTGCTAAAGGATAGTCTGGAGCCAGGCCCTTTACACACAACGCTAACATGCACAGGTACCCTCCAAGATGGGTACTGGCCCCACTGTATTAATTATGATATGAACTGAGATTATGATACGAACTGAGATTCCAAATCCTCAGTTCCCAGACAGACTTCACAGCCAAGAACATCAGTTTTATTTCTAACACAAAGATTCCAAACAGCTCAGACAGATACCCAGAGACACCAAAAAGAGCTCACGGAATCTCTGCACAGAGAGCACACAACTCGAGACTCAGACCCTCAAACACAACGGAGACCATAACCATACACACTGTGACAAAGACCCTCCAAATAGACCAAAGTCTTCCAGACAGAAACAAATGAGAACTGCACAGATATTTCACATCATGGAGACTAACTCCCAAACCACTGGGACACTTACCGACCTAATACAAAACCCCTGAAGGGAAAGACAGAGGTTTTAATAACTTAAGAACATCATATAATTTAAGATAAAGTTCCCAGACAAATGAAAAACTTGCAACCTGTGCATAGATCCCCAAGCAGCTGATAGTTTACACCTTTAGACTGACCCATCCTTAAAGCAGCACAGAGGCAGCACAGCTTGGAACGCAGAATCAAAATCTCAGTGATCTCACATTCTGCGGTGCAGACGCCTACACAGAGATCTCTCACCCAGGGACTGAAAAGCCAGAAAGCTCCAAAGATGCACATCCTGGTATACAGGCACACATCCTAGAGGCTTTGTACTATGGCTCACAAAATGCACTCAGATAAAATATTCCACAACTCACAACCCCGCCCAAAGGCTCAAGGAGATCAAATGTACCCAAACAACACCTGTGTTGTCACACGAAGCAATACACAATCCCAAGCTGCCAGATGCATTTTATTCCCCAGAGGGAGACACCAAACTCAGAGACCTCTCCCTGGACATGAATTGCATGCATTTGTGTGAATGACCGGAAAAGGCACTAGCGACCCACTCCAGTACTCTTGCCTGGAAAATCCGGTGGACGGAGGAGCCTGGTAGGCTGTAGTCCATGGGGTCGCTAAGAGTCAGACACGACTGAGCGACTTCACTTTCACTTTTCACTTTCATGGACTGGAGAAGGAAATGGAAACCCACTCCAGTGTTCTTGCCTGGAGAATCCCAGGGACGGGGGAGCCTGGTGGGCTGCCATCTATGGGGTCGCACAGAGTCGGACACGACTGACGCGACTTAGCAGCAGCAGCTGTGTGAATGACCGTGCGCTGCCACACGATCCAGACTGAGCGAGAGCTAAACCA
Organism: Tragelaphus strepsiceros; assembly: GCA_006410795.1. Taxonomy (NCBI): domain Eukaryota; kingdom Metazoa; phylum Chordata; class Mammalia; order Artiodactyla; family Bovidae; genus Tragelaphus; species Tragelaphus strepsiceros. The sequence continues at coordinate 19,995 of SJYU01008815.1, read as the reverse complement.
GAATGAAACGCCGTCACCATGCACAGCCAGTGTCTGCGCCAAACCTCGCGACTAACCAGGGCAGCTATTCGACCCGTTTGGGAAAAGCAATAAAACTCGGAAGAAAATTGTTTGCTCTGAAAAGTCGCGCACGCCAACGCAGGCGCACGCGTACACAGGCGCCTCTCGCCCTCAGTTCCTGTTCTGCGACCACAGTGCGGGCAATCACGCGGTGGCCAATCACTGCCCAGAACGCTTCCCTGAAGCCAAACCCGAACCGACAGCCAGTCTCTCGCTCCGTGGTCGTCCCACCAACGAAGGGGTGGAGTTGGAAAACAGACGAAGAAAGTTTCCGCTTAATACCGGTATCCATTCGGATTCAAAAGCAATGGGAAGATGAAGAGGAGAGAGTGGGGATGGACCTAGTGGCGCCATGAGTACCGCTGCTGGGAACTGTGGTCCATGCCCGACGCGGTATAAGGGGACCCTCTCTGTTGTCACACGCCCTCTGCCAATGGTACCTTTCAGAGTGGGTTGTCTTTCCACTATCCCTCAGTGGTACAACCCAGGATAGAACTGTTTCATCTCGTGCGCCCCTTGCCGGTGGGATTGGGGAGCAGCAGATGTAGATGCCTGTGGACCATTCCAGGAGCATCCGCAAAGGGCAGAAGTGCAAGGTTAGTGGAAAACCCCACAGATTCCTGCAATTTGGGACTCAGAAAAAAAGTCTTCGTAAACTGAAGATTACGTCTCTATGGGGACCGCTGTCGTAACAGAGAGCATGGAAAACATTTTATCTTTGCTGGGCATTGTGATTGTTTGTGCTTTCCTGTTCAATACCGAATAGGTCTCATGGGGCACTGCCAACCGCAGTCCCCCAAGGGGCAGGATAGATAAAGCTTCCGACTGGGATCTGCAGGCCTGGTGTGGGAAAGTCCTCTGTCGCTCACAGCGAGTAATATGTGGAAGAGACAACAGGACCTTCCATTCTGTTAGGAAAGGGGTCAAACGCCGAGGGGACCCAAGGACACCACCACGTAGGTGAGATAAAGACCATGGCTTTGTCACCATCTTGGCATCCCTGAATATGTTTCCTAGCAGAATCCTCAGCCTGTCTAGCTATGCCTCTCTCAGCAAGTTTAAATTTGTTTGTTCATCCCGTCATTCATTCATTCTCTCCAAAGTATGCGTCAAGCACAACCCTGTGTGTTAGGACAGAGAAAATCAACCCTTTCCTCATGGAGCTTACATTCTGTTGGGATCATATGGTCCCTAAATACAAGTAATGTATCAGGTGTTTGTAACTGCCGTGATTAAAATTAAATGGGGATAGTGAAATAGAGAGAGGGGATGATATTTAGAAAGAGTGGTCAGGGAAGTTCTAAGATTGTGACATTTGAGCAACAGCCTAGAGGAGATATGCCTATCAAAAAAATCCTAGACAGAGGTAAGGCCAGTGGAAAAGCTGGGGAGTAGAACCCTGTGCAGTGTGTATGAAAACAGTGAGGAGGGCAATGTGACAGGCACAGCATGATGGAGGGAGAGCGAGGAGATCGGGTGACAGAAGTGACGAGGGCCAGGTCCCTTGGGCCTTCTGGCCATTGGGAGGATTTTGCCTTGAACCACAGGAGGGTTCTTAACAGGGAAGTCCCCAGGCTTCTTTCTGAGGCCCAGATCACACATGATTGTTGAGGAGCTCTTGGTTTATTTGAAGAAAAACCCTTCCCCACCCCTTCTGCAGCTGAGCATGCCTTTCCTGGAATCCCCTACACTTAAGGGGAACGCCTCCTCCTGCTTCTAGTGAACATCCATGTCAACCGATGATACTCTGAGGAGAGACAGGGCAAGGACCCTCTTGGTGTGAGTGAGGTCACATCGAGTCTTGCAAAAGCAAAGAGGCATGATATAAGAGGCACAGAAATGGCAGGGAGAAAGACAAAGAGAGCATTAGACAGGGACGGAGAGACTACTTCTGGCAGCAACCTGTCATCTCTTAGATAGCACCCACCTCCAGGCCCCCAGCCCTGCTACTGGATGATGTACAGTACATTTTCTCTATAGCAGAAAAGAAGCTCCTCCCCAGGACTCTCTCTAGGGAATGACTCAGTTGCCCATAGCCTGGGCCTTAATCATGCTCCCTTTATCCACGTCAGGAGCCTCTGCCCATCAAGACAAGGACATGCTCCATTCCTGGGGAGGCTCATGCTGTACACAGGGTCCCTCACAACCTATCCTGCCCAGACTGGCCTCCTGCTGATCTCACTGCCAATGACTCCTTTACTGGGGGAAAGAGAGGCAGGGATCTCTGCTTTTGTGGTGGAGCCTCATGCAAATTGGTGAATGTGAGATTTCTCCCCAGCTGCTTGGAGGCTCACCTCTGTACCTTCCCCCACCACATCCCCAGGAAATGTGAAGATTACATTCCACACATCAGGGAAGAAGCTAGGTGTGTGATGGGGAGATATATAGAGACGTATCCTGACAGTGAGTCAGTCATAGGGTCCTAGTGGCCCTGTGCATACGCCCCCCTCCCCAACTACCTGGCCAGGGTTGTGCTGATTCTTCCCTGTCTCCTCCAAGGAGCCCAAGCTTACATGCAGTCTCTCTCCTCCTCATGAGCTGAGACCTTCCATCTGCACTGGGCCTTGGGTGCCCTTCTGCTATCGGTGCCCTCCTTGTTGTGGGCTGAACGGATGGACTGAGGGAGTGTGTGTACACAGTTTCTGTCACAGGGCCCCTATCAAGGGTGGTAGTCATATCAGCAAGTATTGTTCTTAACAGGATTATTACCTGGGCCTTATTACCCTCTCTGTGGATGGGGCCCCAAGCTTTTATATCTGTGCACAGGCATGGTAGAAATCGTAGCAAATGTGACATCACAGGCCTACTTCTATGGCCAGTGAGACTGGGGTCCATCCAGCCTTCCTCTTAAGACTATTCTCATGTGCAGATACATGAACAGCTGAGAGGACCAACCCTCTGGACAAAGGCCTGCCAAATAGTTCTGAGATTTCTTGCCCTGGGACAGAGATGTGCAAACAGTTAAGACTGCTCATCCTGGACACCAACCCAAAACAGCTCTAATAGATCACACCTGAGGACACAGACGCACTCCAGCTCAGAAATGCAACTGTGGCTTCAGATGACTTAGGATCCCTAAGAGAAACAGCATTGCTCACAGCCAGTTCTACAGGGTTAACTTGTAACCTCTGTGGTTCCTGCATGACACTGCAATCTGAAGGAATTCTGGGTGAAAAACAGGAAGAGGCACACTGTGCTTTGGACAAACTGGCCCTTATTTAGTCCCACGCCTACCTCAGGAAAAGGTTCAGTGACCTCAGATTCTTGCCCCACACACAAAAGCATGGAAATGATTAACTTGCAATGACTCATCTCTGTGTTTCACAGTAATCTTTTGCCAGTATTCATGCTAGACTTCATGTATTTCCTAGGCAAAACTCATATTGTCTTCACTGCTACCTCCTCAGAGCAGTGTTCTCAGAGCTAACGGAGGAGCTGTGTCCCGGGCTATAGTCCCCAGGAGACCCCAAATCCAACCTAAACTCACAACTCCTCTGTTGTATGGCTTTCTTTAAGTGGACACTACTCTGGCTAACAGCTCCCATTTACCTCAGAGGCTTCACCCCCCTCTCCCAGAGCCTACAGTCTGCACCCTGGGACACAGAGCCCCACATCTGTGCCTCTTGGCTACTGAGTGGGCATTTGCACTGAGTCTCTGTTCAGTCAATCCCAAGGGAGAGAGGGCTCCAGCCTTGCAATTCCTGTAGCCCGTAGTCACCAGCATGTCATCCTGAGGAAGGCAGGTTCATTCCAGGGGCGTGGCGTGCCTTAGAGCTGAGGGGCTCTGAAACTGATTTCGCATGTCTGGATCCTAAGAATGGCCCTATTCCCACCCTGGTCAACTCTGGTCATGGTAACTCTGTATCCTGCCCCATGGGAGATTAGAGTGAATGCCAGATCCACAGAAGCCCCAGGGACTGGTCCTCTCTATCGCAGCACCCACTCAATGCTACTGAATTCTGGAGAAAGGAGAGGTTTTCCTCTCACTGTGCCTATGACAACTCCCTTACATCCCTCTCATCACCTCTGTCATTTTCCAGAGTCCTTCTCCTGGTAACAGCTGCCACAATTCTTCTCTCTCCCAAAATTCCCACCCCTCTCCTCCCCTTCCACCAGGCCTCCCCTCCCCGCTCAGGGGCCTCTTTAGNTCTTTAGCCCCTCCCCCAGCCCTGCTCACAGGGCCTCACCCCATTTGTGTCCTCTCACCAAGCACCCACACGACCTCTGAAGAGCCCCTCAAGACCCTGCCTGCCCCCTGCATTCTGCAGGACACCTGTCTCCTGCCCACACACAGGGTGTGTCATAAAGTCCGTGTGAGGGCCAAACTGAAAAATCTGTTCAAGATCCAGATAAAATTCAGACCCAGACCAGCAGTCCAGGGCAGTTCGTGTGGGGCTGGAAGGAAAAGGAAAGGGTCTCTGAGAGGAGCATCTGGTCTCAGAATCCTGCAGGGGTGAAAGGGTCCTAGTAGGATGAAGTGAAATGGCACCTTATAAGTACTTGTGCATACATGCCAAGTGTGTGCCAATTCTCTTGAATCGTGTCCACCAGGCTCTTCTGTCCATGGCATTCTCCAGGCAAGAATACTGGAATGGGTTGCCATTCCCTCCTCCAGGGGATCTTGCCGATCCAGGGATCAAACCCCCATTTCCTGCATCTCCTGCACTGGCAGGTGAATACTTTCCCACTGAGCCACCTGGGTAGCCCCAACATTTGTTGAGAGTTAGTCTAATATTGTGTTCTCACTACATATACACACACACACACTCATACACACACACACACACACACACAAAGTCTAACATAAAACAAAACTAAAGGGACACAAGGAAATTTTAGGAGGTATTGGGTATGTCTATTACATTGATTGTGGTGATGTTAGTATCATTGTTTGCATATGTCCAAACCAATCAAATTGTACACATTAAATATACAATTTGCTGTATATCAGTTCTATTTCAATAAAGATGTTTAAAAAAGGAGAGCAGAAAAATGTTCTCCAAAAAATTGATACTTACATAAAATGAGAACATTTCTTTAAAAATACTGAGGAGCAAAGTTCACTCAAAAAGTAATGAAGATGAATAGTACCTTTGTATCTATTAAGTTCATGTGTGTGCATGCTAAGTCACTTCCATTCTGTCTGACACTTTATGATCGTATGGACCAGAGCCCACTAGGCTCTTCTGTCCCTGGGATTCTCCAGGTAAGAATACTGGAGTGGGTTGCCAGGGCCTCCTCCAGGGGATCTTCCTGACCCAGGGATTGAACCAGACTCTCTCATGCTTTGGCAGGCAGGTCCTTCATCTCCAGCGCCACCTGGGAAGTCCCAAGGAAGTTAATTCCTTTGTCTCATACTATGAGGCCACTGTTACCAGATAACATACAGCCTTGTCATACTTTTCCCCACTTTTAAAGCAGTCACCTCTTCCTTCTTTGGTTCTAACTTGCTTCTTGACCCGCATACAGGTTTCTCAGGAGACAGGTCAGGTAGTCTGGTACTCCGCTGTGGTTAAGAATTTTCTAGTTTGTTTGATCCACAGAGTCAGAGGTCTTAGCATAGTCAATGATGCAGAAGCAGATGTTTTGTGGGATTTCCCGTGCTTTCCCCATGATCTAACAAATCTTGGCTCTTTGATCTTTAGTTCCTCTGCCTCCTCGACACCTAAGTTGTATATCTGGAAGTTCTTGGTTCACGTACTGTGGAAGCCTAGTTTGAAGGAGTTTACAAACCAGGAGGCTTCAGAACTTGGGGACAATCTAAGTGGAGAAGCTTAGGAAATTGGCGGATGTGAAGGAAGTCTGATAAGAGGGACAAGAAAATGAAGCTCTACTTTCGATGTTGCTAGCAAGGTAGACAGGGGCTAGACCATGCCTTCAAGTCCTTGTAGAGGAGAGTAGCCTTTATCTAGAAACACAGACAGTTCTGCAACTGTAAGAGAGGGAGGGGGAGGGAGGGAATAGGGAGACAGACACACTCAGTGGATGTTAGAGACCAGTGAGAAGGGGGGTTGACAATTCAATGGAGGGAGGCTTGGACTAGAGTAGATGTGATGGACGTGGGTAAAAGGAGACACATTAGACGTTTACCAAATAAAATGGACAGAACTCAGCAAGAATTTGGACTTGAGGTGAAGGAGAGGGAATTGTAAACATCCGTTTATGTGTTCTGTCATAAGAGTATGAAACTGTCATGGGGAATCCTAGAAGTTGACCAGGTCTGGGAAGAACTCCAAAATAAGATTTTTATGTTTTTGAGCTCAAGGTCTAGATGGATACAATAACTAATATTTACAACTTAAATGTTTCTTTTCCTTTAAAAAAGAGTATTAAGATATAATTTGTATACAAAGGAGTACGTCAAGGCTGTATATTGTCACCCTGCTTATTTAACTTATGTGCAGAGTACATCATAAGAAACGCTGGACTGGAAGAAACACAAGCTGGAATCAAGATTGCCAGGAGAAATATCAATAACCTCAGATATGCAGATGACACCACCCATATGGCAGGAAGAGAAGAGGAACTAAAAAGCCTCTTGATGAAAGGGAAAGAGGAGAGTGAAAAAGTTGGCTTAAAGCTCAACATTCAGAAAACGAAGATCATGGCATCTGGTCCCATCACTTCATGGGAAATAGATGGGGCAAAAGTGGAAACAGTGTCAGACTTTATTTTGGGGGGCTCCAAAATCACTGCAGATGGTGACTGCAGCCATGAAATTAAAAGACGCTTACTCCTTAGAAGGAAAGTTATGACCAACCTAGATAGCATTTTGAAAAGCAGAGACATTACTTGGCCAACAAAGGTCCATCTAGTCAAGGCTATGGCTTTTCCTGTGGTCATGTATGGATGTGAGAGTTGGACTGTGAAGAAGGCTGAGCGCCGAAGAATAGATGCTTTTGAACTGTGGTGTTGGAGAAGACTCTTGAGAGCCCCTTGGACTGCAAGGAGATCCAACCAGTCCATTCTGAAGGAGATCAGTCCTGGGATTTCTTTGGAAGGAATGATTTTAAAGCTGAGGCTCCAGTACTTTTTAGTTTGACGAACTGCCATTTGTTTATTTTTGCTTTTGTTGCTCTTGCCTGAGGAGACATGACAAAAAAACTATTGCTAAGACCTATGTCAAAGAACATACTGCCTAGGTCTTCTTCTAGGAGCTTTATGGTTTAAGGTCTATCAATTTCATCTTTAATCTTCTGTTGCTGTGGTTTATTTTTTGAATGATGTGTAAGAAAGGGGTCCAGTTTTCCATAACCATTTATTGAAGAGACAGCATTTTCCGTGATGGATGTTCTTGGCTCCTTTGTCATAGACTAATAGGCCACATGAGCGCAGATTTATTTCTGACAGAGCATCCCCAACTGTACCCTCTGTAAAGGCTGGGGTGAAGTAAGAAGACCCGGTGACTTCAGTGTCCGTCCACAGCTGGTGGCACACTCAGTCTGAATAAGGTACATCACTGATGCTAGCCACAGTGCACTGGGGCAGGGATGGTCATCCCCGCCTGGCACAAGTTCCCCAGGGTGGGATGCGATGGGCTCACTCCAGCAGCCAACCCAGGTCGATCCTGCCATCCACAGTCCCTCATTTAGCCAGTCATGAAGGTTTGCCCTGTATATGTTACATCCCCTCCATGCCGTGCCAGACTGGCTGTTGAGACGGAGAGGTGAGGAGGAATTGCATGGCCATTCCCTGCCCTCGAGAGGTGAGTCATTGAGCAGAGAGGAGATCTGACACCCTTAGATGCGGTGGCGAGTGCGTCACTGATCCCTGTGAGTCTGCGTTGCTAGGAGACGGGAAGACTGACAAGGATCAGGGTAGATGAAGTGGACATGGTGGGGGAGCGGTTGGGGTACTCTGGGTCCTTGCTGTGCCAGTCCCAACTGCAGAATTACCCACAGCCTGCATGAGGGTGCCCGGAGGATGGATAGGCTGTTGTAAATGAGGATATCAGCTGTGCCACCCCCTCCCCACCTCAAAGTCTGTATCCCTAACATGCCCATTGGGTGTTGGTGATCTGAGGGTCACTTCTCAGCAGCATACTCTCCCCAGGTACAGAGTAGGAGCCAGAATCCTGTGATGTGCAGAGATGTCCAGCACATCAAATTCTAGGCCAGAGTCCGAGCCATAGGAACCAACAGGCCAGAGAATACTGGATGGGAGTTGGCTTAAAGGCAGTGGCCAAATAACAAATCTGAATGTACCTGTAGCAAGCAACGATACTGACCCATTCATTTAAAGACCTTCCCACAGAGGGAAGTCCTGGGCCTCCTGTTTTCATCAGTAAATTCTATCAAAAGTTTGAAAAAGAAATAGCACCCATCCTTCACAGATTCTTCCTGAATAGACAGGAGGGAGGAGGGAACATTTCCTGATTCATCCTATAAGCACATTATTATCCCAGTAAGAAATTCAGACTTGCCATCACCAGAAAGCTACAGACCTATATCTATCATGAACAGCGATACATACACCCTCAACACAGTATCTGCAAACCAAATCGAGAAACATTTTGCAAAGGGCTGTGCGAGATCTTTCCCAGGATTGCAGTATTGGACCAACACTCAACTTCAGTTATGGGAAACAGTGTATTGATATAATGAAGAACAAAAACCACCTGTCATCTTGACAGACAAATAAAAAGCATTTGACACAGTTCAAGACAAGTTCATGACAAATAAGTAAATAACTAAATCAATAAACATGGTCAATAATCTCGAAATAGAAGGGATCGTCGTTGCCGTGCTGAAGATCATCCCTGAGAAACATCCAGCTCTCGTCACATCACATCTAAAAGAGTCTGAGTGAACGCTTGCCACTTGAGAACCAGACCAGTATAGAAGGTCTGCTTCAACCACCTCTATTCCACACTGACTGAAGTGTCTAGCCTGTGCACCGTGCAAAAAAAGAAATGAAATCATGGAGAAATGAGAAATGAAACCTATATCCACCCAAATACTCATCCTTACATGTCTGTCACAGCAGCACTGTTTGTAATCTCCAAATAGTGGAGCAGCCTAAAGGTCTGTGTTCTGGAGAGTGGTAAACAGAGTATTCTGTAGCCATTCAGTGGAACAGCACAGATGGATGAAAAGTGATGAACTTCTGCTTTCTGCTGCCACATGGGTGAGCGTCCAAAGCACTGTGCTAAGTGAAAGAACCCAGACACAAAAGGCCACTTCCTGCAGGAGTCCCTTGACATGAAAAGCCAACAAAGGGCACATCTACAGAGACAGAAATTAGATGAGAGGATGTCTGGGCCTGCAGGTCCTGTTGGGGATCGACTGCTGATGGGTACACGGAACCTTTTAGTGGTGCTGGCAGTGTTCCACATCTGCACTGTGGTTGTGGCTGCACCACTGTGTGAAGTTACTAAAAGTCACTGCCCTGGAAGTGATGGGTGTGACTTGTGGAATGTAATTATACCTCAGTAAAGCAGTTTAGAAAGGTAATGCAGATGTCCAAGTGAGACATGTGGGAATAGATATGCCATTGCTTTTGTAACAAGAGGAGTGCCCCTACGCCTTCCAAGTTCTGGGTCCGGGCTCCTCCACATGTGCTAGATGCTCCCTCCAGAGACAGTCGCTGTGCACGTCAGGACAGCATCCCCAGTGAGCACACACATCTAGTGTGTCTTTGTGTTGACTCACAGGCGCCCATTGTGTGACCACAAGTCAGTGGCTCTGGACAGTCTCACAGAACCCACCCTGCATCTGAAATTCTACTTAGTTGTTTTCCCATCCTTCTCAAATCACGTGGACCCAGCTTCCATTTCCCAGATTCAGTAACGGATCTCAGCCCTTAGCTCCAAACTCTGGTCACAGGAACACCTGTTAACCTCTTGCTAGGGCACCTGCCTGACCTCAGCAAGCCAGGAGGGATGCTCAGCAGAGCAGTAACCAAAACAACAGACCTCCATCCATACTCCTTCTGCCGCCAGGACTGAGGTGGGTTCCCTCCTGTCCATCTATCTGCCTGAGTGTCTGGTAAGGAAGGGGACTTGGGGGCATAACACACCACTGAGTCATTGAAATTGTTCTAAGTATGGCTGTGAATAAATATGTCAAAATGCCGCTCAGAAGGGAAGACACATAATTAAAAAAAATATGTTAACGTCTTTAGTAGCAAACACGGCTCTTCAGTTCAGGATTATATTAAAACCAGGCCGGGTGAAGCATCATGCGACTGTGCTTCACAACCTAAACTGCGCATCAAATCTCCCCTGGAGAGGCCTTAGGAGAGCTGATGCTGGCAGGCCATCCCCAGAGAGTCTGAAGTAGTAGGTCTGGAATGTGGCCCTGGAGTGAGCATTATCTGAAAATGTTCTCTTATGAAAGCCGAGCTTGCAGCTGTAGAATCAGAATCCATTCTTACAGGAGGAAATCGAAGATCAAAAATTTGCGACTCCTCTCTACAGCAAAAGCATGTTTTCATCATGACCCGCTATGCTTGACAGCTATCTTAGGCTGCGGAAAGGGACGACTTGCCCACATTAATACTAGTTTGAAAACTGACCTTGTGCTTGCTCTGCTGCGTGTTCCTGAATCCAGAGTTTTACAGTTAAACCCCTGCTGTTGTCAGTGAAACTCCGTACGTTTTAGGTCTTGTCAGGATCCCTTGTGCCTAGTTAGTTGAATACATTTCTAAAACACTGTGGAGATAACTTCACTCGATAGATCAGAATAGTGCATCAAAGATTAAAGATGGCTGAGAATTGTAGCCGCTGATGTTGATGTAGCAGGATTGGCTGTCAGCGGATCTGCTGCCTGTGCTCTGTTGCCCTTTTAAACTGTTTGCTGTGTTATCAAATTAACTCCTGGGCTCAGATGAAGACCAAATAGGAACAGGATGCTTACTGGGAAAAATACAGTTAAGCAATCCCTTGTTTGGCACACACCCATGAAGACCCACCTCCCTAAACGTTCCTTAGGGATCTCTTCCAGATATTCTTTGGCACGTTCCCCCGTGATGGGCTTGCACTGCTGTCCTGACTCATCATCTTGTTAAGACAGGGATTTCAACCTCTCAGATGCATTACAGTGCCCAGGTTCTCTCAGAGATCCAAAAGAGGGTGATGGCCTGTGCTCAGGACACCTTCAGCGCGTGTCTGCAGCAACAGGGCCTCTCAGAGGAACCCATCCCCACCTGTGCCAAAAGGAAGATCTCGTGTCAGCCTTTTCCAGAGCAGCTCCAGGAGAGTCATGGCACAGTGAAGATCACACCCAGCAGCATTCCAGGGACTGTGGTTTAAGGAACTGGATAGATGGCAGTGCCCATGCATGAGACAGGAAACATTGGCCTGGGGCTACTAGCAGGCCTGAAGGGCTTATGGGACAACTGAGTGCAGATGCCCCGTACGTCTCGGCCTGTGGGGAATCTGGGGCACAGCTGACATGTCCTAGGTAGATTTACTGGTAGGAAAAGCCAACACCATACCGGGGGATACTGATGAAAACAAGTCAGATGGGTAAAAGCTCTGGGGGGTGACGTGGTCACCCAAGGAACATGTGTGGAGTGGAAGAGCACAGGGCAGAGGCTGGAAACCAGAGGAAATCAAAGCCCAAGATTTAGAATCAAAGTAAGTGGACAGACAAGGGGACTTAGAACTAATGGCCTAAGAGGTATGGGGAAAGCCAGGGTGGGCTGCTGTCACAGACTCTGACCAAGGAAAAGTGGTTTTGAAAACGGAATGTGTCTATGGCCAGTACAGCACTGGGTACTATGGTTTGGCCCATGGAGCTCTTGGGAGACGTTAGCAAGGGGATGTTCTGTGGATGGGCACATGGTGGAGGAATCGAGAGGCAACCAGATAAGGATGGTCCTGGTGTCTATACTTTCAAGAAGCATGGCTTGAAAGAACCAAAGACGCGTGGTATTGGAAGTAGTGGGCTGTGTGCTCGCAGGGTGTGCTCTCCTGTCCTGGCTCCATCTGGTGATGCTGACTGCACTGCCCGTGGGTGGGGGTGGAGAAACTTGCATTTTTGTCTCCCTCCTCTTACTGTGGGCCCAGTCCTCCCTGGCTGACTGAGCCTCAGCCACCCTGCTGGCATCTGCAGACCCCTCTGAATCTGGGTCTGATCGTCCAGCCCATCCCCGGGCAGGGATGTCCACTCCTCAGCCTCATCCACAAGGTTCCCTAGCCCATTGCCTGCTTAGGCTTCGTCTGGATTCAGTCACTTTCCACATCTCTCCCTCGGGTGATGCAGAGCCCTCCCTTGGATCTCACCTGCACCGCAGCAGGAACCAAGATCAGCTCCAGAAAACGAAATTCCTAAACTGCAGCCACCCTTCTGCCCAAAGACTCCGTTGGGTCATTGTACACTGTGCCCCCTGTGAGTCCCAAGTGTGAATGGGGTGGAATCCTCCTTTCCCTGGTGTTCCTCTTCATTTCTTGTCACACCTCCCTCGTCTGAGCTCTCTCACCTCTGCCTGCCACTGCCTCTGTGGGCCATTCCCCCGCTGTGACTGGAACGCTCTTTCCTTTGGCTTGTTTTTCATTTGACCCAAGACTTCCCATACAATATCCAGGTGTAGAATGTGTACCTTGTCGAGTACATCTAGGACATGCTTTTGTCACATAAGCCCCACGCCCCCAAACTATATAAAAACAGAGGGATTAAGAACAGAGGAGTCAAATATGCCAAAGGTGCCTGAGATGTTGGCTACGATGAGCACTGAAGAGTATCTGTGGGATCAGGAAGTATGGATATTAATGATGGCCATGACGAGGCCAGTTACAGTGGAGTGACTGGGACAAAAGCTCCACGGAAAGGGGCTGAGGAGAGAATATCTCAGCAGAATTTGAAGCAGTTTTGCCTTGAAGGGCAAGCGGTAATGTGCCAGTAGCTGCAGAATAGTGTGGTGGAAGACGGTGGGTGTCCCCCTGTGCTGCGGAATGCTCCGATGTAGAGGGAGCAGCTGCTGGTTCAGCAGAGAGGACTGATAAGCGCAGGTGCAAAGTCCCTGAGAAGGGGCAAGACATGGGGTCCTGGGCGGAGGTGAGGGGCGGGGTGCAGTCAGGAGAGAGGGACAGCAGAGTGCCAGGGTAGAAACATGCAGATCAGGACTGGGAAACTTGACAAATCCCACGGGATTGCTTCCACATTCTCCATGAATTATTAGTGGGTGGGGCTGGTGGTCATTAGCATGGAGGAAGTTACTAGTGTGTAGTGTAGAAGTGTAGCTAGGTAACCGTGAAACTGTACAGCGGTCTACTCCGGCCATGGATTCAAGATAAAACACTTCTGTAAAGTTGTAAAATTTTCTCCTCGATGCTCAGGTGCTCAGACACAGGCAGGGAGTGGGCATACAGGAGGGTGCAAGGAGCACAAGAGGTGTGTTTGCCCGGGACAGCTTCCAGGCCAGGCTCAGCCAATCCAGGAGGCGCCTGGTGCATGCTGGGAAAGGACGCCTGGTCGGTGAGCTCGAAGTCTCCAGGAGGTTGTGGTTATCAGTGCACTGGCACTAGAGCAAGGGAGCTTGAGGACAGGACGTCATGTTGAGGGTGACAGGGAGGAAGGCTGGAAACAGGACAGCATGAGGGGCGCCGTCTTTCTTGATGCCCGGGGCGGGACCGTGAGCAGCGGGATGCTCGGGTGAGGAGGAAGGGAGCATCGCTAAGGACGGAGAGTCTCCGGGGTGACCGGGTGAGCCTCGTGGGCACTGAGGACGGATCATAAAAGTGAGGCCTGAAAGAACAGTGAGTGTACCACGGGAGGAATGCGTTCACAGGCCGGGGGTGGGAGGCAGAAGAATGGACAGGGGACTTGTAACGTTCCCGCACGTGCGGGGCTTCGGCAGTGGGCGGCAGGACGCGGAAGTCCGTGAAGAGTTCAAAACACGATCCCGGAGAGCCAGCCAATCGGAGTGCAGCCCTGCCCACCAAGCTCCGGATGTTCCCAGATACCCTGACTTGCTGCCCGTGTTGCTAAGATCCCGCGGAAGGCTCGCTGTCCAGGGATGGTTTGGCCGGAGCTCGTCGAGAGATTCCCTTCCTTTCTCTGGTACTTACGGGCATCCCCCTTAACTTTCGCATCCACCCTGTCCAGTCCTCTGCGCGAAAACCCAGCAGAAACGATCAATTTTCTTCCGGGCTTGCGGCGGTTTGGTTTCTGTAGCCTGCAGGTGGCAGTGTTGCCCCACAGTGTCGCAGGGCCGGTTTTTCCTCTGCCCTAGGACTTTAATGGCACCCCATTCCAGTGCTCTTGCCTGGAAAATCCCATGGACGGAGGAGCCTGGAAGGCTGCAGTCCAGGGAGTCGCTGAGGGTCGGACACCTCTGAGCGACTTCACTTTCACTTTTCACTTTCATGCATTGGAGAAGGAAATGGCAAACCACTCCAGTGTTCTTGCCTGCAGAATCCCAGGGACGGGGGAGCCTAGTGGGCTGCCATCTATGGGGTCTCACAGAGTCGGACACGACTGAAGTGACTTAGCAGGACTTTAATAAAATGACAGGAAGACTTTGGCACAAGCAGCGGCTGGTTTTTTGTTTTCCTCCGCTTGTTCTGGTTGGCTGATTCAAACTGCATCCGAGCCCTTCAGAGAGCCCGTTGTGAGAACTTTCGCTGGACCCACTTACACTTAAAATTACAATAAAATAATATAAGCTGACATAGTGAATGGTAGTGGAGGGAGTGGTTACCCTTGTCTTGCTTCGGATCGTTGAGGAATTCCTGTATGTTTAAAGAGAATTTTATTATGACAGTGAGTTTTGACTTCAAAATCATTACATGAAGTGAAAGTGAAAGTGGCTCAGACATGTCTGATTCTTTAAGACCCCTTGGACTGTAGCCTGCCAGGCTCCTCTGCCCATGGGAGTCTCCAGGCAAGAATAATGGAGTGGGTTGCCATTTCCTTCTCCAGAGGATCTTCCCATCCCAGCGACTGAATCTGGCTATCCTGCACTGCCGGAGAAGGCAATGGCAACCCACTCCAGTACTTTTGCCTGGAAAATCCCATGGACAGAGGAGCCTGGTAGGCTGCAGTCCATGGGGTCGCGAAGTCAGGCAGGACTGAGCGACTTCACTTTCACTTTTCACTTTCATGCATTGGAGAAGGAAATGGCAACCCACTCCAGTGTTCTTAGCTGAAAAATCCCAGGGACCGGGAAGCATGGTGGGCTGCCATCTCTGGGGTCGCACGGAGTCGGACACGACTGAAGTGACTTAGCAGCAGCATCCTGCACTGCAGGCTGACTCCTTACCATGTGAGCCACCTAAAACAATAACACGACAGGGACAAGTGCCAAGCTAAGATCCTGCTGGGTAATTGATGCTGGACACCACCCAAGAAGCAGATGCTACTACTGCCCTCCCTTTATGCCTTTGGGACCTGCAGCACACAGAGGAAGAGTCAGTAATTCAGGTTCTCAGGGTTCCTCAGAGAGTGTCCCTGTGTTCAGGTCTCAAGGCTGTCAGATTGTAGCTTGCACGCTGGTTTGCAGGATACATTCCCCTCCCCAGTGCAAGAGTGAAAGAAAATGCTCACTGGGATCCAGGGGAGGACAGCCTGCAATGCTGTGAAAGACTGACTGCAGGAGAAGGGGATGACAGAGGACCAGGTGACTGGATCGCATCACTGACTCAATGGACATGAGTCTGAGCAAGCTCCGGGAGATGGTGAAGGACAGGGAAGCCTCCTGACTTGCTGCATGCAGTCTATGTGGTCGCAAAGAGTCGGACATGACCGACGGACTGAAAACCAACAATAACATATTTATTACAATGAGATACTAAATGAAAGGGGGCAGGGAGGGAAACTACATAGAAAACGACTCATCCACTCTATCAAGATTATGACATGATAATACATTTATAATGCAAAGCATCTGGAAGTAATCAGCTTTTAGGGAGTACAAGTTGGTCAGCTCACTGCAAGGTGGGTCAGGAAGGGACTTTAATCCAGAGTCGAGGGACAGAGAAGAGGGCAGGGTAGTGACCCAAAATAACCAACCATCTTATTGGGGCCAGGTTGGACACGACCCGGACAGCAGGGATCAAGTCCATAAATGGAGAGTTCCAAGCAGTTTCGGGGAGAAATCGCCCAACGGACACAGGCTGGGAGACTGGCACTGACTTCACTGCTCCCCAGGGCAGGCCCAGAACCAGCCCTCAACAACCCCGGAAATTCCTGGACGTCCTGACTTTTTGCCCGCCTCGCTGTGGTTCTGTGGGCGGGTCGAGCGGAACTCCCGCGGTCCAGGGGCGGTTGGCCCGGGCCCCTTCGAGAGGTTCCCTTTCTTTCTCTGGTCCTCAGGGGCATCCCCCATAAGTCCTCTGCCCTAAAACCGAGCGGGAAGGATCGATTTTCTTCTGGGCTTGCTGGCATTTTGGTTTCTGTGGACTGCAGGGGACAGTGTTGCCCCGCGGAGCTGCTAGCCCGATTCTCCCCCGCCCGTCCGGTTTGAAAAAAGGTCTCAAAACCTTTTGTGGTAATCCGTGGCGGATTTCGGGGAAGGCGATGGCACCCCACCCCAGTACTTTTGCCTGGAAAATCCCATGGACGGAGGATCCTGGTAGGCTCCAGTCCATGGGGTCGCTAAGAGTCGGATACGACTGAGCGACTTCACTTTCATTTTTCACTTTCATGCATTGGGGAAGGAAATGGCAACCCACTCCACTGTTCTTGCCTGGAGAATCCCAGGGACGGGGGAGCCTGGTGGGCTTCCTTCTATGGGGTCGCACAGAGTCGGACACGACTGAAGCGACTTAGCAGCAGCAGCAGCAGTGGCGGATTTTCTTTCTGTGCTTGTGCCAGTTGGCTGGCTGATCAGATCAGATCAGATCAGTGGCTCACAGATCAGATCAGTGGCTCAGTCGTGTCCGATTCTTTGCGAATTCAACAGTACCACACCAGCTTTACAACAAAGACTAATGATACATCTCTAGGCAAGAACAAAAAGCCCAATGGAAAACAATAGGAAGCCCAGAGATAGACCCATGCACCTATGGGGCACCTCATCTATACCCAAGGATGTAAGAATGTACAATGGAGAAAAGACAGCATCTTCAATAAGTGGTGCTGTGAAAATTAGACAGTAACATGTAAAAGAATGAAATTAGACTACTTCCTAACACCACGAGGGGTAGGTGTGGGGACTCAAAATCATTTAAAGACCAGATGTAAGACCAGATACTATAAAACTCATAGAGTTTTAAATCCATGGACAGAGGAGCCAGGTAGGCTGCAGTTCATGGGGTCGCTAACAGTTGGACAGGACTGAGCGATTTCACTATCACTTTTTACTTTCATGCATTGGAGAAGGAAATGGCAACCCACTCCAGTGTTCTTGCCTGGAGAATCCCAGGGACGGGGGATCCTGGTGGGCTGCCATCTATGGGGTCTCAGAGTCGGACAGGACTGAAGTGACTTAGCAGCAGCAGCAGCAGAGATGTTACATTAGTCTTAGTTGTAAAGCTGGTGTGGTACTGTTGAATTCTCTGAGCTTTTACCTGTCTTGATTTCTCTGTTGAATCTGAAAGAAGAGCCTTGCTTGGTAGAGTATTTTTGGTTGTAGGTTTTTCCCTTTCTCCACTTTAAATATATCATGCCACTCCCTTCTGGCCTGCAGAGTTTCTGCTGAGAAATCAGCTCATAATCTTATTAGGATTCCCTCTGATGTTATTTGCTACTTTTCCCTTGATCTGCTTACTATTTTCTCTCTGTTGTTAATTTTTCAGATTGCTTATTATGTGTCTCAGCATTTTCCTCAGCACTTCAGCCAGCCAACTGGCTCAAGCCCAGAAAGAAAATACACCGTGGATTACCACAAAAGGCTTTGAGATGTTTTTTCAAACAGGATGGGCGGGGGAGAAACGGGCAAGGAGCTCCGCGGAGCTACACTGCCACCTGCAGAGCACAGAAACCAAAATGCCATCAAGCCCAGAAGAAAATCGATTCTTCCCGCTCGGTTTTAGGGCAGAGGACTTATGAGGGATGCCCCTGAGGACCAGAGAAAGAAAGGGAACCTCTTGAAGGGGCCCGGACCAACCGCCCCTGGACCGCGAGAGTTCCGCTTGACCCGCCCACAGAACCACAGCGAGGCGGGCAAAAAGTCAGGACGTCCAGGAATTTCCGGGGTTGTTGAGGGCTGGTTCTAGGCCTGCCCTGGGGAGCAGTGAGGTCAGTGCCAGTCTCCCAGCCTGTGTCCGCTGGGCGATTTCTCCCCGAAACTGCTTGGAACTCTCCATTTATGGACTTGATCCCTGCTGTCCGGGTCGTGTCCAACCTGGCCCCAATAAGATGATTATTTTGGGTCACTACCCTGCCCTCTTCTCTGTCCCTCGACTCTGGATTAAAGTCCCTTCCTGACCCACCTTGCAGTGAGCTGACCAACTTGTACTCCCTAACAGCTGATTACTGCCAGATGCTTTGCATTATAAATGTGTTATCATGTCATAATCTTGATAGAGTGGATGAGTCATTTTCTATGTAGTTTCCCTCCCTGCCCCCTTTCATTTAGTATCTCATTGTAATAAATATGTTATTGTTGGTTTTCAGTCCGTCGGTTGTGTCCGACTCTGCAACCCCATGGACTGCATGCAGCAAGTCAGGAGGCTTCCCTGTCCTTCACCATCTCCCGGAGCTTGCTCAGACTCATGTCCACTGAGTCAGTGATGCCATCCAACCATCTTGTCTTCTGTCATCCCCTTCTCCTCCTGCAGTCAGTGTTTTGCAGCATTGCAGGCTGTCTTACCCTGGACCCCAGTGAGCATTTTCTTTCACTCTTGCACTGGGGAGGGGAATGTATCCTGCAAACCAGCGTGCAAGCTACAATCTGACAGCCTTGAGACCTGAACATAGGGACACTCTCTGAGGAACCCTGAGAACCTGGAGAGCCAACTCTTCCTCTGTGTGCCTCAGGTCCCAAAGGCATAAAGTGAGGGCAGTAATAGCATCTGCTTCTTGGGTGGTGTCCAGCATCAATTACCCAGCAGGATCTTAGCTTGGCACTTGTCACTGTCGTGTTATTGTTGTAGGTGGCTCAGATGGTAAGGAATCAGCCTGCAGTGCAGGAGAGCCAGATTCAATCGCTCATTTGGGAAGATCCTCTGGAGAAGGAAATGGCAACCCACTCCATTATTCTTGCCTGGAGACTCCCATGGGCAGAAGAGCCTGGCAGGCTACATTTCAAGGGGTCTTAAAGAATCAGACATATCTGAGCCATTTTCACTTCCACTTCACGTAATGATTTTAAAGTCAAAGCTCACTGTCATAATAAAGTTCTCTTTAAACATACAGGAATTCCTCAAGGATCCGAAGCAACATAAGGGTAAACACTCCCTCCACTACCATTCACAATGTCAGCTTATTTTATTGTAATTTTAAGTGTCAGTGGGTCCGGTTAAAGTCCTCACAACCGGCTCTCTGAAGGGCTCAGATGCAGTTTGAATCAGCCAAGCGGCACAACCCGAGGAAAACAAAACAAAACCAGCCGCTGATTGTGGCAAAAGGCTTCCTGTCATTTTATTAAAGCCCTAGAGCAGAGGATAGATAGAGTGCCTGATGAACTATGGAATGAGGTTCGTGACATTGTACAGGAGACAGGGATCAAGACCATCCCCATGGAAAAGAAATGCAAAAAAGCAAAATGGCTGTCTGGGAACGCCTTGAAAATAGCTCTAAAAAGAAGAGAAGCGAAAAGCAAAGGAGAAAAGGAAAGATATAAACATCTGAATGCAGAGTTCCAAAGAATAGCAAGAAGAGATAAGAAAGGCTTCTTCAGCAATCAATGCAAAGAAAGAGGAAAACAACAGAATGGGAAAGACTAGGGATCTATTCAAGAAAATCAGAGACACCAAAGGAACATTTCATACAAAGATGGGCTCGATAAAAGACAGAAATGGTATGGACCTAACAGAAGCAGAAGATATTAAGATTAGGTGGCAAGAATACACAGAAGAACTGTACAAAAAAGATCTTCACGACCCAGATA